>PITA01004566.1:0-56943 GCA_004023965.1 Spilogale gracilis
AAAAAAATAATGATAGCATTGTATTACAACTCAAAGAATAAAATGTCAGTGAGTCCATACTGATAGGAATGAATGGTGGGGAAGGAATAGTTCTTGCGCACAGAAGAATTCTGAGGGACATACGTGGGCCGGATGAGGGAAACAGAGACCACCAGGGTAATCATCGCTGCAGGCGAATCCATCACTGGGCGCTGAAATTAGAATGTAAGGAGAAACAGAATATTTACATAGCCTCAACCTCTCTCCCCCTGGACACCCCCAGATCACAGAGGGAAAGTAGTGACTGTCAGGCAGAGGCATCTGGCAGACCCATGCTAACTGTGCATCCCCAGTAGTAAGTCACAGGGACATCGTGTGTCGCCCACCGTGACGAGAAGGCCACGCTCCTTCCCCGCCATGTAGTCTTCAAAAAAGCCTCAACTTCTGTCTATTCACGGGAAACCACAGATGCATCCACATGATGGGTCAGTGTGTGGGGTTAGCTCCCTGACTGGGACTCCTCGAGGGTCACACTCACGGAAGACCGGGAACACCTGAAGAGCTGTCCCTGGTTGGAGGAGACCATGGAGACTTGGTGACTGAGTGCCCGAGGTCCAGCCCTGGGTCCTGGAACAGAGAAAGGACAGCGGGGAGAAAACTGTTAAATCCGGGTGATGTCTGTGGGTCATGTAGTTCTGGCGTTAATTCTGGGCTTGGGTAATTGTACCACCGTCGCGGCAGATGTTACCATGAGGGGAGGCTGGCTGAAGGGTGTATAGGAACTCTCCATTTTATCTTTACAACTCCTTTGTGAATTGAAAAGTATTTCAAAATAAAATAGTCATAGAAAAGAGGGGGCATTTTATGCGGCTAGGTAAGGCTGCCCCAAGATGGAGGGGATGCAGAGATAAAGCCAGAGATCTCTTAGCACATCTCATTGTGCACATTTGACTCTGAAACCACGGATATATTTCATATAATACAAAAAGAAAAGTTTAAAAAATGCAAGCCTTAAAAATTGAGAAGAAAGCAAAATAAGTGGTTCTAACTGTGTATCCAAATGATGGCTTAGCTACATGGAGGGACTGTTTCCACAGACCTGAAGATAGGAGTTTGCTCCTCCTTACTGGGGTATGAGCTATGGAGAGAAGGAGGTGCAGAGACACATACTGTTTTCAGTTATTCGGTTGTGGGCGGGTTTGGGGGGAGGCTGGTACGTAGCCCCTGAGGCTGTTGCTGGCATTCAGGAAGTACAGTGAAGCACATCCAGAGTATTTCAGTCCCTGGGCTTCTACTGACAGTGGGGAGAAAACTCGATCAACTCTGTAGGATATTAGGGCATCTACTGTGTTTTGGTAAAGAAAGGCCAAGAGTCAAGTAGTTACGTTTAACCTTTTCTAAACAAACTGCACCTCAATATAACCAAATGTTCTATGAGGAGAAGCTTCTATTTATAGGAGTTTTCTAGGTAATGGATGAAGATCAACAGTATCGCCATTTTGCAAGCCTGCCGTGGTGTCACGGATCCAGCAGTGGCCATCCCTTCCCTGCCGACATACCGGAAATAAGGAAGACACCCAGACATCCTGTGTCTCCTGTTAGACCATACAGCCCCCGAAGCGTTCCTGTCAACAAGGGAACCAGTATCTGATGAAGCTTCTACATCCACCAGCGTGCAGGGAACACAGTGGACAGCAGTGCCATCAGCAAAGTTCAAGCCATTGGAAACTCTGCCGACCAACAGCCCACTTTCCCCAACTGATCTATAAGTCGGGGTGGGCTTGGCTCAGAGTCAGAACAGTGGGAGAACCTATAAATACAAGTCTTATGAGACGTGTCAGTTCTAATACGTGGATTCAGTGACTTAAATTTGATTTGAAGGGTCAGGTATGGGAAATAAGCTCCCGGAGGGACCAGGACCTGGCCTGGTGTGTGTGTGGTCATGTTAAGGACTTACAGTTCGGTGTTTGATGTCACGGTGATGTTGTGCTTGTATTTGGAAAGGGTTTTATTTCCCAGAGATAGTTTCTAAAATACAGTTAAAATGCTTTGACTTCTGCATTTGTTTCACAACTTTCCAAGGGCAGGGTGTGGAGTGTATGGGGGGCAGAGGGGAAATAAGACTGGTCATGAATTGATGGTTATTCCAGTTGGATGATGTGTACGTGGAGGGTTCATCCCCCTGTTGTTGGTGTGTGTTGGAAATTTTCTGTAAGAAAATGTAGGAGGCGTGTGCATTGGAGTTGGACAGAATTTGAATCCTGGTGCTGTCCTGTGTGAATGGCTGCCCGGGAACCATTATTGATTTGACCTCTGTGTTCTCCGTCTTCTGGTCTGAGCAGTGAGGCTGGTAATAAAGACACAGGGTATTGCTGAGGTCGTAGCTGCTCGGCCCCCAGGGCCCCGGGTTTGGCAGCAGCTGTGATTATTGGTGGTGGTGGAGGCGTCATCAACATCACGCCCTCGTCTAGGGGAAAACATACAGTCCTCTGGTGTTTCAGGGTCGTACTGGACAGGTTTGCTTCCTGTTAACAAACAGCCATTGGAACGCTAGCTCGTGACCTAGCAGCCCGCGTCTCTCGGTCGGTCGGTGCTTGTGTATGTGTGTGTAGTAGCACCCCTCTGCTCTGCAGGCCTTGCTTCTTGCAGAACCCAACACGAGGAAGAGGGTTTCAAACCCAGTGAAAATAGTTCGACAAAGCCCTGTACTAGACTCCAGAAACGAGAGTAGAGCAGCCGGGAAGCTGGGCTCTGGTGCTCGGTTACCTGTGGGGTGACAGGCTGCGTCTCCCGCCAGTTGGGGCTGTCGTCTGGCTCCCCAGAACACCTTCAAAACCTGTCCTTTCCTCGTGTGATTATTACACAGGGTCCCCCAGTGAGAAAGAAGCCATTCCGTGTGTGTGCTGCTTCTCACAGGCTGACACTCCTTGAGCCCAGTGTTGGGCAGTTTGTGGCTTCATGGTACTTAAAAGGAAGTAGGGTTGTTTTTTTTTTTCCCCTCAAGTATGCATTCATCACATTTTTATTGGGTGTCTACTATGTGTCAGGCTGGGAATCTTAAAAGGCGGTTGGCCCCTTGCCTATAAAAGAAGGACTACGTGGCATTCTGGATTGTGTCCATTACCGATAAGCACTTACAGAGCGTAACTTTGGCACCTGTAAGTTTTTGTGTAAGGTCCTCCTTCCTGTTCTTTACTGGTGACATGCATGTTTCCTGCCTTCTAGTTTCCCCGCCCTCTCTGTCCCTTCCAGAAAGAGGGCAGTATTCATGCTGATTTCTTGTGACATGCTGAGTTCTGTCGCACCTCTTTTCTCCTGAGGAACGAGGCACCTGTGAATGTTGCTTCAGCCCCTCCTCCCCTCACAACTCCTGATTTTGCAGATATGTTTCCTGTAGTCTGTTTATTGTCTCCTTCGTATAAAAATAAGAATGGCTGGAGTAGCCAAGGTTGACTGAGCTCTTACTCCGTGCAGGACGTGTGCTGCAGATTTGATGTAGGCCTCCCTCTGGTGGCCTGAGGCAGATGAGGATGGCGCAGGCAATGGTGGGAGGAGACAGTGGCACAAAG
The DNA here is from genome assembly GCA_004023965.1 of Spilogale gracilis. Lineage (NCBI taxonomy): Eukaryota > Metazoa > Chordata > Mammalia > Carnivora > Mephitidae > Spilogale > Spilogale gracilis. Next base: position 3,549 of record PITA01004566.1, read on the forward strand.
GGCACATGCAAGGATCTGTGTGTGTCTGATCTCTAATTAGGGACAGCACACTCTGGTCCCTAAGGCAAGAATGAGTGGAAGGAAGCCTTCCACCAAACCTGCTTTGAAAATGTCTTGGTATTTGCACAGAGGAATTTCCATTTGGGAAAGTGTGTTTTTACTGGCAATGTCTCAGGGACACTGGGTAAATGTGTTGCAGAGGGCTGCTTGTATGTGTGTATTCTGTCTCCATACATTGTCCTGGGACTTGCGGGTGACAGGTGGTCTTCTAAAAGATCACTCAGATGATTTGTTTTTGTTTAGCCAGCCACAGAAACCCCCGAGGAGGCTCCCACCCAGTACGTGCGCATCACAGAAGCCGAAGAGGATGTTCAGGGCACACAGGCAGCCGTGGCCGCGCTCCAGGACCTGAGATACACTTCGGAGAGCGGTGAGAGAGGACACCCTCCAGCGACCTTCGAGCCAGTCCTCAGCAGGCATGCTGAAGGAATGAATGTGTGTGTGCGTGATGTGCCTGAGCGGGGCTCTGCCAGCGTGGCTGAGCCAGCATTCGTTGGCAGAAGGTCCCACGCTCAGGCGTGAAGGCCTCCGTCCCCTGACGGGAGCCGAGAGAAGGCTCAGCGGACATAGTGCTTCGCTGCGGTCTGGCCCCTCTCTGCACATACCCTGAGCGGGGCCTTTCCGCTCTCCACAGGGGCAGGCGGCCCTTTGCTGGAAGGGCTCAGCGAGTGCTAGAGCTGGTCCTACGGTCTGGGTGTCTGTCCCCATCCCGGGCTTCCCCGTGGGCCTCTCTTTCAGGTGGGCTTGTTTCCGCTCCAGGACAGTGGTGGCAGGGACAGGACTGAGGGCAGTGCTGCTCGCCTTGCCGGGGCCACCCTGCAGAGCCTCGAGCCCAGCACGGCCCCTGGCCCAGTCTTCTGAGAAGCCCCAAAGCAGGATTTTTTCTGCAAATATAACCATTTTCAAATGTTAGATCAATTTTAAAATCAGACCCGTCTGCCTCCCAAGCACTGATTTGGGCCTTATACTTAGAGGTGTTTTCTCAGTCCTTTTCAGTACCTGGAAGGAGCCCAAGCTCATGTGAGACCAGAGCCTGATGTGCATGTGGAGCAAGGCATTGGTAGTGGCGGGGGAAGAAGTCACCGGTGTGGCCTGGTTCTTAAAGCCCTAGAGCCCAGGTCGGAAGCACCCTGAGTTACGGCTGGGCTCAGTGGGCTGCAGAGCTTGAGGGGAGGGGAGACAGCGCCTCCCGGTTGAGGCTGGTTAGAGCGGCCTATGGTGCAGAGGGGAGTGGCCCGTTCAGGGCTGTTCGGTGGGGCACCCAGAGCTGAGGCCCTGTCTGAGTCTCTGCTCCCTTCCTTGTGTTCAGTGGCTTCAGCAACTGCTCAAGCCCTGCGTCTTCATCCCCCACGTGTGCACACATTCCTTCTGAGGCCTCTCTTGTGTCTCTTCCTGGCTCTTGGGATAGGGCTCAGACTTTGCAGCCCATTGAGCCAGGCCTGCCTGCTCTGGGTCCTGGCTCCCTGTGCAGCACCCCTTCCCACCCCACCTCTGAGGTTGCTCTCCCCCAAAGACTCCGCAGGTGCTCCTTTTTCCCCCTCTAAACCTGCACGGCGGTGTGTACTCTCTGGGACGCGGTATGTTCTCTTCCCCGCGCACTTACTTTTTCTGGCCACTTCACCTGTACATCAGTGTTCACATCGCCTATCATCTGCCAGGGACCCACCTGGCTTCTCTGCAGCATTCCCTGATTGCCTCCTGAGATGGGACCAACCTGGTGCAGTAATAATTTGCTTACAAATCTGTCTCCTGAGTCCCAGAAGGAGGAGGAGGAGAGAGAGTGTTGGATGGAGGCAGATCTTTGTATTCCTGCTGGGAGCCACCCTCCTGGTGACAGGCTTGATAAATGGTCACCGAGGGAGTGAGTGTATGAGGAATTAAACCTTGCTCAGCTCAGTTAAGCTTTTAAGGTAAATGTTTTGTTTAGTCTTCGGATGTTCAGAGTGGTTGGCTGCAAGGCACAGCTGACACGCCTCCCTTAAGTAGAGAGGGTGAGTGTGTGTGTGTTGGGGGGCAGTGCGAGCATAGTACTAAGGACACGTAAGTCACTCCCACCGTCCTATACTTCGTCTCATGCCACATGCTCCCTGCTATATAGAACGCCTCACACTCCCCTTCTCCGTCTCTTCTTGAGTGACTCACGTTGGAACATGGCCCGCGGGAAGCTGGTCCACGAGGATGCCAACATGGGCAGAGACTCGGGGTATTATGCTAACTCAGAGATCATGCAGTAGTTTCCCCTTTCGTGAATTAATGGTCAGGGTCAGAGTGCAGCTTTCGGGAGAGTTACAGATGGTCCTGCAGCTGGCGAGGGTCAGCGGGGTAGGCTCCTAGCTGCCCTGATACTGTGGATTCCAGTCGTTTGAGATGATTAAAGTGGAACGCCAAGCTTAAATGGGTCTGGAACTCTAAAGAGACATCCTCAGATATTCGTCTGTAACTTGTGTAATTTATGGGGCACAGTCTCATTGGCCGCCTCCCAGGCATGTTCTCAGAGGACACTCACTTTGCAGGTTGGTGTGTTAGTTGGTACGTCTCGGGGATCCTGTCCTGAGAGGCAGTCTTGGGGCACCAAGCTGGAATTCAGAACATGTGGGCCTGAGCTCTGGCTTTGTGCCTTAACCGGCCCAGTGACCTCAGGCAGGCCTCCTGTCTCTTCGTGCAGAGGTGACCAGCCTGTGAAATGGGGGTGATAGCACAGTGTCATACTGTGCAAATCATTCTGCTGTTGGAGTGAGCGGTTGTGGAGAATCTGTGGCCCCCAGGGTGGCCCACCTCTCAGTGGCCCCTAGTAAGGTCTGGTTCTGGCACTCAGCGCCCCTAGCACTGGTGGCCTGACTGGTGTCCCGTTTGCTTCTTCCTTGTAGGTGACCGCCTTGACCCTACAGCTGTGAACATTCTCCAGCAGATCATTGAGCTGGGCACCGAGGCCCATGATGCCACTGCCGTGGCCTCTGTGGTCGCCATGGCTCCAGGGACGGTGACAGTCGTGAAACAGGTAAGGGCCCTCCCCGCCCCCTTATATATCCTCTCCCCACACTGCCACACCTCCTCTCTCTCTCCTGCCCTGGAGGTTGTCAAGGCTGAATTTCCCTGAGGTGGGATCGGGAAGGAGGATGGCTTAGGCTCATGAATTTATTTTCTTCCTCCGCCTCCAATTATTATGCGAGTGTGTCTTCAGTAGCTCCATGGACAGAGGTCTGTTATAGGTGAGAGGTACGATAGATTTTTTTAAAATTCTGGAAACTTTCCATTCATTTCCCTTCAAAGAATCCCAGTGTGGATGTGAGCAGAGGTGGACACACTTAGACACATCTGTCTTGAAAAGCAGGCCTTGGGTGGGAACTGTGGGAGTTGTCGGAGGAGCTGGGAGGGCTTCTCTGTGGACTGGCCTCGTAAAATATGCAGCATCACCTGTCAATGCCTGAGCCGATGGAAAGGAAATGATCAGTTTTTGAATAAAGGTTACTCGACTTAATTGAGAGTTATACTCTTTGGCTCATTTCCTCCCCTTCTACCCTCAGAGACTTCACCAGTTGTTAAAATGCAGTGTGGTCTGTAATGAAATCATCCTTTTTCTCTGTCTATACCGTTCTCTCTACTGTCTCTTGTTTCCTTTTACAAAAGCTTTAGCCTAGCTTCCACAAATACTTAAAAAAACAAAACAACAGTGGAAACGTCACACTCGGGCAGAGTTCAAGTTCATGGAGAGAGCTGAAATGCAGACCATAGTTTTACAGCTACCCATTCTTGGATCAGTCATTCAGGAAGTACTTAGTAAGCACCCACTTCTACCAGCCAGTGTTTCTGGGGCTCCAGGAGAGAATTATCACCATGTCACTATCTAGTGGGAAAAAAGGTAAAACAAATGAACAAGCGAGGTGGAGAGGATGTCAGGTGATGAGCAGGTGCTGTGGAGGATAGGAGGACAAGGAGAGGGCTGTGGGCTCCGGAGTGCGCCTGGGGGGTATTTTAAAGCGGTTTGTTGGGGGCACACTGCTCATATTTAAGGAGAGGTGTGTCTTATGGGAGGCATACAGGTTTGACTGTGCATCTGGTATGGAATCTTATAACTGTCAACAAGGACATGTGGACGTGAACTTTGCGAAAGGAGTAGGCTTTCTTGGCACTAGCAAAGAAACGTATTTCTTAATGTGGCTCTCATGTGAGGACCCCTGAATGTTGTGTCCCTGGCAGCATCCCTTTGATGGATCAGAAGTAGACTTCCCAAGCTGTCTCTGCAGCTGTCCCATCAGGTGTGCCCAGAACACAATGCAAAGCCTGAAATCCAGGCTCAGTAATTCTCTGGGGGATTGGTGCATTCTGGTTCAACTCTGGACTTCATGGTCCGCGGACGAGACTCAGCACATCTAGATGAATGTTGGGATCGTGTGTCCTGGAACCGCTCCTCCGTTGCGGTGGTTTATCTCGATGAGAGTCTGGACAGCAGTGCGTGGGACATGGTGTCTCTGTCTTCAGTGGCCTGCTGCCCACTGGTTGGGAACAGACTCATACACATGCTTCCCTTTGTATTTACTAGACTGTAGTCTTCGCCATGACTTACTAAATCTCTTCCAAAACATCTTCTCCGCCTTGTGACATGACGAGTCCCAAGCTGGACCCGACACGTCAGGAGGAGTCTGACTGGGCTGGTGTCAGGAGAATTTTTTGCATGTTTTATACCTGCCAAAATTTCCTGAGACTTGCAGGAAGGTGCGAGCTCTTGTGATTTGCTGCTGCTCTGGGCCGTGATGTATTGAGCATCGCTGATGGTGCACTGATAGGTGAGGTTGCTGGCTGAGGACTTAGCTTCAATGTGCTTCGAGCCAGTAGGCTGACAGCATGACACGGGAGGCAGAGAAGCATCCAGTCGGAGCAGGGTAAACAGGTGGAGTGTGGGTGCCGTAGCAGAAAACAGTGGGATTCTTGAGAGAATCTTGTGGTCTACTGAAAACACAGGGCTAGGAGGGTCATCAGTGTTTAACAGTCTAGAGCAACTGCATTTGGAGGCATTTGCCGGGAGCATGCGTCTTCATCATTATCCTGTGTTCTGGCCCAGTACCTGCTCCCTGGGGCTGCTGGTGTCTGCTGGAGGGGGTGGATGGTGGACCAAGGGCGTGTGGACAGCAAACACCCACTCCTTTGGCAAAGGGGTTGCACTGTATGGAAGAGTGCCTCTGAATTCAGTTGTCCCATCATTTAAATGTCAAGACAAATGTTTTTTGTTGTTGTTTGGTTTGTTTTAAAATTTTATGTATTTATCTGAGAGAGAGAGAGGGAGAGAGCACAAGCAGGGGCCAGCGGCAGGCAGAGGAGAGGGTCGGGGGTGGGAGAAGCAGACTCCCCACCGAGCAGGGAGCCCGACTCAGGGCTTGGTCCCAGGACCCTGAGATCATGACCTGAGCCAAAGGCAGATGCACCCAGGTGCCCCATGACAACTGTTTTTTTATTTTTATTTTTTAGATTTTATTTATTTATTTGACACAGAGAGAGATCACAAGTAGACAGAGAGGCAGGCAGAGAGAGAGGAGGAAGCAGGCTCCCTGCTGAGCAGAGCCTGATATGGGCCTCCATCCCAGGACCCTGAGATCATGACCTGAGCTGAAGGCAGAGGCTTTAACCCACTGAGCCACCCAGGCGCCCGACAACTGTTTTTATTAGAGAAATTAGTTTTGATTTTTTTTTTTCTTTAATTAGACTTTGGTTTAGCAGTTTTCAGTAGAGGGATTATATCTGCTTAGTGAGCGTGCTTAAGCCACTTCAGTGTGAACTCTAGGATGCCTGTTGGGCTTGAATGATGCTCTTCCTTCACTGTGTGAGAGCACCTGACTGCTGGGACTTTGTCCTGTTTGAGCCTAGAATAGCACATGTACTAGTTGCTCCGTAGGCATTTGTTACATAGGATGGAGCATGCTATGGGCTTCATGTTTGGATTCTCTGATTACATCCCATAATACTGGAACGAAAAAAGCAAGAACACCTTTCATAAAGTACATAGTATATATTACAGAAAAAACAAAAGGTTTTCAGGTTGCTGTGGGACAGCCTATTTTGAGATCTTCGGAAACTTTCCAGCTGTATATATACTTCCACAGGGCCAAAGACAAATTCTCGGTGTATAAGGATTGATTCTGGATGTTTAAAAATTTCAAGATTTCTTTCCCATGTGAAATAATAGTTATATGCTCTGTTCGTAATTTTATTTCTTCCCGATGTATTAATGTTAATTAGAGAGGATCCTTTTTTTTTTTTACATGAAAATTTATTAGTGGTAATTGAAAGTGATTAATTTTCCAGTCTTTTTGGGTTTTCGGTTTCTAGGATAAAACTCAAGGGAGGTCTGGGGGGCAGGCTGGAGGTATCAGAAGCCAAGAGCTGAGAAAAAACTGGGTTCTTAGGTTGCTTTCTTCTTATTTTTAAATGAGACATGGAAAAGACTTAGCTCATAATTCAATCCGTTTACATTTTCAGTTGGACACAGAAGCATGTCCTCAATGATTTCCTGTCCTGTCACTCCCTCGGGTGTCGGTAATTAGAAGCAGAGTCCTGGGGAGCGAGTGTTGAGTGTTGGGGATGACAGGTCCTTAGAGGCCGTGCCCCGGTCGGGGCCGCGGAATACACGAGAGCTTCGAGGGCAGCTAATCGTGACTTTGTGAAGCCCAAACAGTTTTCATGAAATAAATTGGTTTCTTTCTTTTCTTTTTGTTAAATGTAGCTTTAGGGTTTTATGCGGAGGAAATTTTTCTTTGATTAAGAAAACTGCCTTAAGTAGATGAAATGTGAGCCCAACAGCACAGGGAAACCATAGCATCTCCGAGCCAAAGTTAGTTATTTGAAAGGAAAAGACAAGTACAAGCACCACTACTGTTCTGGCTCATGGCTTAGATGCCTCTTTGCTGTTCTTAAAATTTATTTTTGAGACGAAAAGTAACATTTTACTGGTCCACAGCATTTGCTTCGCCCACCTTTACTGCCGCTCACTGCCTGTGTGCTCCCTCCTGGGGGCCCTGGCTCCTCCCCACAGACTCGGTGGCCCCAAATCACACAGGTTTGTTGTCTAACAACCCTGGACGTCCGAAGTCTAAAATGGATTTCAAAGTGAGCAAAAATCAAGGTGTGAAGGGCTGCATTCCTTCTGGGAAGGATTCCTTTCTCAAATTTTCCAGCTTCTAGAGGCCCCTGGCATCCCTCGACTCGGGTTCCCTTCCCTCCATCTTCAGGGCCAGCGAGGGCACGGCGAGCTCCTCTCACACCCCAGCTCCCTGGCCTCTCCTTCCTCGCCTTCTCTCAGCCAGACCCTCTGGTCTCCCTCTCCTAAGGACCCTCGTGATCCTATGATGCCCACCGGGATAATCTGGGATAATCTCCCCACCTCCAGCTTCTCAGTCACATCTGCAGAGTCCCCCTCCTGGTGCAGGGTAACATTGTCAAATCCCGGGGATTAGGACACAGCCATCTTCGGGGTGGGGCCATCATTCTGCCTGTCACACTGGGTTCTGGGGTTAAGACAGGTCTTGCTCTCAAGAGGCAGGGAGCCCGGTGAGGGAAATCACTGACTCTTTTATTCAACAGACACCCCCTGAGCTGCTGCAGCCAGGCGCTGTTCTCGGCTCTCAGGATATTTCAGTGAACAAGAAAGATGAATGGTACGCTCGAGGAGCTGACCGTCCTCTAATTGGTGATAGCTAATCCACACACATATGATAAATAACACGGTGTGATAGAGGGAGGAGGGGAGAAACGAACCAGTGGAAACAGGTAAGACCTTAAACACGCAGCTCCAACTGAGAGTAACGTAGGCTTTGGGGAGGTGAGCCAGTGCCCCGGGGGTGCTGTGGGAGCAGCAGGCGGGCTGCCCAGCCTGAACCTGGGTCTGGGATGGGGGCACGTGTGGGGCAGAGAGGGCTTCATGGACGCTGTTGGTGCCTGAATGGAGTCCTGGAGGGTAGCTGGGAGTTGGGAGGGGGCAGGCTCTGCGCAGAGGTGAGCAGGAGCTGGTGCTCGGGCTGGGTGACGGGAGGCAGGGGGAGGTGGCAGATGAGGCTCCACTTCAGTTAAATGCTGGGCCCTGTTGTTACCACCGAGCAGTGACCGGGGAGTCGCAGCCACAAGGCACCTGAGCCTGGTTTCTGCTTTCACTGCCCCTTCCCACTGCTCAAAGGTCAGTGGGGAGAGAGTGAGTCCAGACAGCCCACAGGTTCCTGTCACTTCTCAGAGCCAGATGACCTTTTGCTACGGGCTTCTTGACCTTTGTTAACTGTCTTAAAGGCATGTTGGCATTTTTTTTTTTTAAGATTTTATTTATTTGACAGAGAGAAACACACCCAGAGAGGGAACACAAGCAGGGGGAGTGAGAGAGGGAGAAGCAGGCTTCCCGCCAAGCAGGGGGCCCGATATGGGACTCGATCCCGGGCCACCGGGATCATGACCCAAGCTGAAGGCAGTTGCTTAACCAACTGAGCCACCCAGGCGTCCCGCATGTTGGCATTTTTAAGAAATCACAGTTGCCAAGTTGTTCGATTTAGTCACAGTCCAAGTAGAGAGTCTTCGCTGAGCCTTCCTGTCATTGGATGTCCAGCAGAACAGCTTGTCTTCCCTGAGACCGTCGCTGACGCTGGCCCCAACCCCGGAGCCCGGGCCCACCAGGCCTGGGTCCACCTTGCCCCTTTCTTCTGTTTATTATTGTGGAGGGTGACCCCTAAACCTCAGTTGGATGCTGGTGCCAGCCTCTGGGGGTGAGGGAGGAGGTTCTGTCTGGGAGAAGATCCCTGGGCTGCAGGTGGAGTTGATGTGTGTTACTCATTCATCTGTCTGCTTTTGAGAACCAGTCGCCTTTCAGTCTGTGTGCTGCGTGCGAACTGGCTGGGGCACTTGCCTTTATCCTGGGGCCCACCTGTCATAGGGTCAGTCCCGGTGAGGCTGTCCAGTGCACTCTGCCACGCGCCACTTCTCTGTGACTCAGTTACCGTTTCTCTTCTGCTGAGACCTGATGAGAAAGCGCCATCCGGAGAAACAGAACCGGAGGGTGTGCGCGCATGCGTATACAGAGATTTATTTTGAGGGATTGACTCACCGGTTATAGAGTCTGACAGTGTAGTTTATCTGAGTCTGAAGGCCAGAGACCAGGAGAGCCGATGTCCCAGTGTGAGAGCCAGTAGCCCCAAACCCAGGAAGAGCTGATGTTGTAACTGGAGTCCAAAGGCAGGGAGGAAAACAACCCCATGTCCCATCCCCAAGGTAAGCAGGAGGGAGGAAGTCCCTTCTTCAGGGAAGGTGGGCCTTTTTGTTCTGTTCAGGCTTTGACCGAGTGGTCGAGTCCCACCCACATTAGGAGGTACAGTCTGTTTTACTCAGTCCGTTAATTTAAATGTCAGTTTCATCCAGGAAGACCCTCCCAGAAACCGCCCACAGTAATGTTTGACCACCCCATAGCCCCTTGATGTTGACACTCGAAATTAACCATCACAGGCGTCCGTGTGTACTTCAGAGTGAAGGCCTCTTTGTTAATGGAAGGTCACTGTTTATTCCAGGTAATTATTTACTGAAATAATCAGTTGTCAAAGAGATGACTTTGACTTACAGATTTCAGGGAGATCTGGCAGCTTCCGAAAAGTATACGTATTTTGGTAGATGTGTGTTTCTCTCACAGTTGGCCTTTCAGTTCAGGGCTCCGGAACGAGCTCCATCCTGCAGGTTCTCAAGGGGGCCACGGTTGAGAAGAGGCTGGCAGGACCACACTGACCCTGGGGTCCTCTCCTGAGCACCAACACTCCACTTTAGTCCCCAGGTCAAGAGCGACTAGATGGTTCTTACTGGACCTCCCACTGAGTGACTGTTTCACTGGTGATTATGGCTAGCGGCTCTCTTTTGGCAGGACTGTATCTCTGTCCACACCAAGCATCTTGCTTACAGCCCAGGAGTCCTGCTTTGGGGCTGGGCGGGAGGTGCACCCACTTCTATTCCTCGTTCTTTGCAGCCCTAGAGTAGCCTCTCTTCTGTTCATTATTTTCCCTTGATGTTCTGGATGCGTCCAGGCTGTCAGCCACTGCCCCAGCGGTGGGGAAGTAGCTGAAGGGAGCAACAGAGACGGTCTCAGAACTGCAAGCACCCTACCCACTTCCCCTCTGCAGAGCCTTGGCCTGGCATGATGCAGAATTGTGCTGCGATAATCTTGTTCAGAATCCCAAATGCTCTGGCCACGTGCTGTTGCTGTTGATTTAAGGAACAAACCAAAGTAGAAGTTCCAGACTTGCCCAAAGCAGTGCCCCTTCTCCCAGCTGCTTCCCCATGCCCTTTGGCATCTCTGGACAGGTCCCCCGTGGTGGTTGGTGCTGGAGGGGGAAGCTGATGTGTCCATCAGGAGGAGAGGAACATACAGAGCCTCCACGGGTTCAGTGCACAGCGCTCTACCTGGGAGGCAGTTTTGGTAGCAGTTCTTGCTGTAACACATGTGCTCGTTGCCAGCCAGCACTAGAACTGCTCCAAGGGAGTGCTGTCCATGGCTATAGCTGACCACGTTACATAGCTCACCTGTTTGCAGGGAATCCCATGTCCAGCCTGCCCTGCTCTGAGACGAAGGCCCTTAGTCGTCCTGTCTCCCCAGTGCCGTGCGTCTGCATGCACCAGGGCATATGCTGGGAGACACCGTTCTGCAGAAGGCGCTTCTCCAGGGCAGCCTCTGGTAGGGAAGAGCCTCACACCCCATGTTCCTGCTGGAAGGGGGGCCCAGAGTTGGCCTCCTCCTCTGGGGGCGGATGTCCAGCCTTTCATAACACTTGTGGCAAAATTCAGGGGAGGGGGATCTGGACCATGATGGATGTGAGGCTTTGAAATCTGTTTTCAGTGTTCTTTTAAAGCATTCTATCAGTTTGATTGTTAAGTGCACAGCCAGAGATCTGACTGCAGAATCGCATTGGCACAGGAGACTTGCAGTCCTCAAAAGGTCACAGAAGATCGCGGCCGTGTGCGTTGTGCTTGTCGCAGAGCGGGACTGAGCTGAGAGCTCTCCCTACCCCACACAAGGGACCGCAAACGCCCTTCCTGCCTTACTGTCCATTTAAGTTTAAATAATCGGTGAGTGAATGGATTTTTCTTGTTCCTGCAGGAGGCACCTTAACTCCTACAGTGAGCAGACCTTTCCCTGAATTCAGCACCACCCACGTAGTGGGAATAACAGGAGAGCCTCTCCCACTTCTTTCTGTTCTCCTCCCCTCTCCGGCACCGTGTTTGTCTTCAGATTGTTTGCCAGAGTCCGTGAGACGATGTAATAGCAGAGTTTCCTTCTACAGCATCCGTGATACCCTGGCATCTTCAGTTGTCTTGTTGGTTCTTCTTTCCCGTCATGGTGGTTTTGCCGTTGTTGTGGTTCATGTAAGGTATCTTTGCAGATCAAGAGTAGGTAGGTGTCTGTAATTGTGAGAGAACAGATAGCATGTGCAGCTGCTTGTGTACTGTGTTATTCCTCATTGTGTGGTGTGAACACCGCTCCTGCGCTGTGCTTACTGGTTCTGTAGGGGAATTACAACCACGAGGGATTCAGAGGCCTTTGGAAGGTGGCCCTTTCGTGGGAGTCCTAGGTCTTCTGTCAGCGATCACGTCCGTGGCACGGTGGCTGGGGCCGAGAGATATGTGTCCATTGTGCTTCCTACGCCACGGACGATCTAACGTCAGACACAGATCGAAGCCTCCAATCCAGATATACGTCTTTTGTCTTTTATTCCCAGTTCTTTTGAGCTTCATGGAAATACGAAGTGACACTGACTTATTTCCTTTGTTTTTTCCCCTTATCATCTGCCTTACTATAAGAACCCTTGTGAACAGCATGTTTTGGTTAGTGAGGTTTGCCTCTTGCCTAAAGAACTTAGCGGTACAATTTATTTCATCCTGGGGACCTGCCAATTTTAATTTCATCAAGCTCCTAATTATGCACGCGGGTAGCTTCTTCCAATACTTTTGTGGTTCACATTCCTTACAGAACATTATTCTGCTGCTGCTGAATGGTGACCCTCGCTGTGTAGACCCAGGGACGCACAGTTCATTCAGGGTCTTGGCAGTGGGTTACTCTCCCTTGTCACTTAATGCCAACTCTTGTCCTTTGTAAGCCTTCCTTAGTGCTCCGTAGCCATTCGAATCTTTGCTCGCTATTTTAAATAAAACTTTCAGAGATCTTGGTTTCTGCTATGATTTCTGGTGGATGAGAGGAGAAATTGCATCCTGGTTCCCATCTCTCTTATTACTTGCTGAGCTCCTTTATCCCCTGGTAGTATGGAAAATTCCACTTCTTTTTGAAATTTTAAAATAAAAATAAGTGCCGTGATCTTCCTCTGGCCATGTGGGAAACTGTCTGAAAAAATAGTGGATAAAGGTTTCCCAGTTTCATTCTGGCCCTTTTGTTCATATAGAGCGTCTTTAGCTAGGCTGGGGAGGTCAGTATGTTGAACTTTCTTCTCTACTCTCTTCCTGTCCCTGAGACCTGATTTTCTTACCACTGGGCCCCAGGAAGCTGCAGCTTCATCGGTGCTATTTGCAGAATCCCACTTTGAGTTGCCACACTGTTGAGTTGATTGCTGTTTGCGGGTGCCCAGTTCCTGATCCACAACCTGGGCTGGGGCAGGTGGATTTTATGTGACTCCTCCTGCCTCTGCCGCTTGCCCTGGCCAGCCGAGATCGCTCACTCTGCCTCCAGTGTGTGGCGAAGGGGCGCTGCCAGAGCCCTGATAGGGGAGCCAGGGCTGGGGGACCCCATCCAAAGGAAATGTGGTCCTGGCCTTCCTGCAGCCTATCCCGGGGCGGTGCTGCACCAGCTGGGTCCGGTTTTCATTCCACTGGAGCAGTGGCCTCATCCTGCTTAGAGGGGTTTCCCAAAAGAAGCATGCGGGACCTCAGAGCCCTCCCTCCCCAGCTCTGTCAGCTTGCCCATCCAGTGAGTGCACTGTCCATTCCAGCGCTCAGGCCAAGACCTGGCGTCCTCCTTGCCCCCACATGTGATTGTCGCAGTGGGACCGTCCCCAGCACATCTCACCTGTCCCTGTGTCCCAAGGCTGCCACCTCTGTGTCTAAGCAGATGCCACTCCAGACACGGTCCCTGGACCAGGGGCGTTGACTTTAGGGAGCTTGTTAGAAACACGGGTCTGGCTGCACCCCAGACCTCCCAAGTCAGACTGCACGTTCCTCCTGGCCCTGGTCCCCCTTGATTCGTGTGCGTGGCAGAGTCTGAGAAGCTCTCCGCACCCGGGTTTACAGACCTTCTTTTCAGTGGTCTCCTTCCCTCCATCCCTGCTGCTCTAAGATCCAGCTCCCATGTAGCACACAGAGTGAGCTGTTCAAAAGGTAAAGCAGACTCCAGCATCTCTCACATAAAACCCTCCAGTAACTTAGAAAGTTTTCAGTAAACTGGGAATAGGACTTCACTGTGGCCTCGCCATAGCAGTCTCCCCCCCCCCCCCGCCTACTGCCCACCAGGCTGCCTGCTGATCCTCTAGGCCCACCTTCGTACCCTCTGCCCACAACGCTCACCACCAGCCTCTTCAAGGCTCACTTCCTGTTGTTGGGTGTCAGCTCCTAGGCCACACTCTCAGTCCTCTCTGACCTCTGAAGTCCACGTTGGGTGTCTCCAGAACCTGTCTGTGGATGAGCCCTACTCCGATTGTGTCATTAGATGGGGCAGCTGACCACGAGATAGGAAGAGTGGCCCGGTGGGCCTTATCTAGTCCCCTGAGCCCTTGAAAGCAGCGAACTTCCTCACTGAACGGCAGACCAACGGGAGATTAGAAGGGGAAGGGTTTGTGTCTTTGTGTCTTAAGCCACTCCCTGTGTGGCCCTTCCTAAGGCAGTGATAGGAAATGAGCAGCAGGGAATGCAGAGGAGAAGTGAAGGGCAGTTCATACGGGGCAGGCCAGCAACACCGCGCAGTGCTGGACTTGGGTCAGAGTGCCTGCCACTCTCCCTGAGCGCCACCCCGCCTTTGATGCAGAAGGCAAAGGTGTGAGTGCAGGCCCACGAGGATGTGGTCTGTAACAGGCCCCCAGAAAGGTAATGAGAGGGGCACCAACCCACCTCCCAGTTTCTCCACCCAGAAGAGTGCTGGCCCTGCCCAGGTGCGGCCCCTGGGTATTAACCCCTTCCTCATTTCCTAACTGGGGAAGAAGGTCGACAATCTGACCGCAGATTCAGGGGACTGTCCCTGACAGTTCCACAGCATGGGTCCCCTCTTTGAGCATCTGCTTTTCCATGGAAGCCACTTCTCTCAGATCTCCTACTTCCCTCCAGTTACAGATGGCAGGAGTGGGGAGCGAACATGGTGCTGCTCCCAGGGAAAGCAGGAAGGCCGCCGATGCCGCCAGGCCTTCGCTCTGACCAGAGTGTAGGTAGTACCCAGGGGCCACACCTGGGCGGGAGAGGTCTCCTGTCCTCCAGGAGCTGGGGGGAGGGGAGGGGTGTCCCACTCATTCCTGTTCTTGGGGCCTTTGTCACAGATCATATCTTCGCAGGCCTGTATGCAGGCCTTTGTCTTCCACATCAGGTGGAGGCTCGGGGAGAGTGGGATTGGCTCTCCTTCCCCTGTGGGATCTCCGGCACTTGCCTCAGGGCCTGGTGTATTTGGAGGCTTCCTGAGCGCTCAGAATCATGAACGGAGGATCTGATGTTGGATGTCTGAGTGGGCTCGGGGTGCTTTCCACACGCCTCGTGCTGAGCAGCCTTGTGGGCAGCGGCGGCTGTGAGTGTCCTGAGACAGAGGCCTCCCTGGAGGCCTAGCACGCAGGGTGTCCCCTGAGAAGCCCGCCTCATGACAGTCGCCCAGCCGTGTCACGCAGGTGGGGAACGAGCACTTGTGTGGCAAAGCTGGGAAGGTAACACGTGGCTAAAAGGGAGCCAGCGTGAGTGAGTGCGAATGCCCATCTGTCACTTAATGGTATGTGACCTGGGACAAAGCACTTCTCTGCTTTGAACTTTTGTTTTCTTAGCTGTGAAATGGGGAAGTACCAGCACCTGACTTCATGGGGCTAATGGACAGATTATGTGTGATCATGTGCATGAAGTCTTATGAAGTCTTCAGTAAATCTCAGCTCCCGTCCGAGGAGTGACGTAGCTCCTTATCCCCTTTCTGTGCCTGTCAAATTCAGCCACAGTTGTTCCTGCTGCTGGAAGTTTCTGCCCAGCAGACAAGTACTAACATGCTTCTCTAGGCCCCGTGCTTGGCATTAGGAATCCCAAGGTTTCATAGGAGCATTCGTTGCTTGGTCCGGATGGATAAACAGATAGTTGCATCATGTAAATTAACATGGTTATGGCTGGAAACAGTCTGACCCCCTTCACACCCCTGCTACTGAGGCCTTCTGAGTAATTCCAGCAGAGAGGGCAGGGGCGGGGGCTGCCATGGAAGGGCTGAGGACGTCCTCCAGCCGCTTGCCCAAAGGGGAGTTAGGGAAGGAGGAGGACGCTCCAGGGAGAGTCAAGGTGGGCAGATTTTCATACTCAGAGTGCAAACGGCAAAGAAAGGGGTGTGTGGGTGTCACAGCTGCCTTCTTGCTCCGAGGATGACGGGCCCACAATCCCTGTTCTGTTGTTGGACCCCCTCTGCTAGTAATGAACATACCCGGATACACTTGAGGAGTGATTGGAACAGTTTGTGACGTGTTGTGGTAAACGTGGTTGAAGCAGAACGTGGAAACGCTGCACCCCTGGGAGTCTGTCATCCTCGCGGGGCTGCGGCTCTGTGAGGTGCCCGGGAGGGCCACAGCGGGCTGTTGCCGGCTCACCTTCTTCGTCGGCTCGGGCTTGTGGAGGCTGCAGGTCACTAGACAAGAGGCTGGGGAAACTGCTAGAGGCCACGGATTGTGGGGCCAGGGGAGTGCATCCGCTGAGGAAAGAAGCCAGATGCCTTCCAGCACAAAGAGGCCCCCCCGGATGGCAGAGCAAGGCGGGGGCGGGGGGAGGTCCCGTCACATCAGCACGTCTTTACCGAGCCTGTCAGGTCAGGGTTGAGAGCGGCCAGGGCCTGCGAGGGTGTTTGCTTGGGGTGATTGTGAGAAAAATCAGGGAGGGTGGAGGGCTTGTCTTCTGCGTGACATGCCGAGGGAAGTGTTCTCCCAGTGCGGCAGAGGGATTTTGGTGAGAGGAGTGACCCCGAGAGTTGCCCTCTGTGCCTGGGCCCCCAGGCAGGAGGAGGCAGGTGAGAATCATTCGCTCCCCGTGCGAGGTGCCCATAGGGAAGCACCGCGCCCCGTCAGGGCCCGGCACTAAATAAATGTTCAGCATATGTGTGCTTAAAGGTCAAGAAAGTGGAACATTATGCACAATAAACTTGTCTAAATATCAAAAGTTATTCGTAGGCGGTAAGAAGTTGCTGCCTTCCTCCTTCCCCGCACTGGCAATGTGCTCTGGTTGTTTGAGTTCAGCTTTACAGTACTCTTCGAATAATTCAGCTCTGATGTGTGTGGCGCGCTGGCTGTAAACCGGGCGCTCTGTGGTCACGATCTGGAGGGGGACACGGCCGGGCATCGGATACCCGCCCCTGGAGGGGATGGCCCTTCTGGTAGTCGTGAGCAGCACGCGTGACCACTGCCCTGCCCCAGGCACCAGCCCCGTCATGCCAGAAACAGTCTGATCCCCTTTGCACCCCCATCAGGTGAGTTGCTTTGGCCAGCACACAAATCATCTCCTCATCCAGTGACAGACACGGGCCAGAAGGGGTATCTGTCCGGTGTTTCCAGGCGCCCCCGTCACCGCAAAGGGAGTTGGCCCTGCCTGTCTCTGTAGGTGGGCCCTCGGGACCCCGTGGACAAGCACGCTCTGTGCAGGAGGGCTCCTTATGCCCTGGGGCCTCAGAATAGGGCTGCCACGAGTGGGGCCCCATGACCCCGCAGCACCTCGGGGAGCCAGGATGTGCTCAGGATGGCAGCAACTGCCTGCAGCCAGCTGTCTTTACAGCCTGGGCTGTGGACTGTTTATAGGATCAGTATTTTCAGAAAAGAAAGAGCATCTACTGTCTCCTTACAACCAAGAGAAAAATAGGGCGGAGGGGAGGCATTATGCTGTCTCCCCAGGAAGGATGAATCACGGCCTTCCTCCCTTGCTGTGCATTTTGTCCTTTTTGAAAGGCTTTAAATCTTCACTGATGCATGGAATGGTTTCTCCCTGCCCGTGAATATCTTTTGATGTTGCCACAAGTTTCTTGCTCATAATACCCATCTTTTGGTCCCGTATCTACATACGTATTTCTAGAGTTGGGAATTTATGATGCTTTATTACAAACCACATCTATTTATACCTCTTCTTCCTTCTATAAATTCAGAACAGTGCTTACCATCATCCCTTTGTTTCTGATACAGACAACACCACACCTAACCCAGGGGGAATGTGCTCGCCTGCGAACCCCGTGAGGTGGGTATGCCAGCCCTGCTTCTGGGACTGCTAGAGGAAGCTCTTGCTGGTTATAATTTTAGCAGTGAGTGAAACCCCAATTACTGGGAAAAATGAGACTTCTTCCTCAGAGCTTAAACATGCACAGAGGAATGTTTCACCTAAAAAAATCGACTGTGGTGTTCTCTATCATTCTCATCATTTGGTTATATGTGGATTTTTGTGCAGCCCTCTCTTAGCACGCTGCTGAGTCTGAGAATTCCTGCAGCCGAAGCAGCCTGGAAAGGGCTCCGCCCTCAGGGCCTTGCACAGTGTTCAGGACCACGGCCAGCTCCGCCAGGAAACCACCTGGCCTGCTGCTGCCATGGCAGGAAAAGAGGGGTGCAGACCCACACAGGCAAGGGCCCCCACCCTGACTCTCAACTGAGACGTCCCCCTCAACGCCGTGCCATGTGGCCTAGCGCACAGAGGTGCAGCGATGCCCTTGGTGAGGCCGTGTGTTTGGAGACACAGGCTTCTGAGGGGCCCTACCCATGTCCCCGGCTGTGGCTCCCCTCCAGGGCCAGCACTCTGCATTTGGTGGTTTTTTAGCAAGAGCAGCACATTTGGTAGACTTTTACCCTGTACTCATATTTTCAGTATTTCAGATTCATCCAAGAAACAAGGATTCACTGTTTTCTGTCTGTCAGGTGTGGCCAAGCTCCATGTGATGGGGTCAGCTCTGGGCAGGCTGGCTCAGGGTACTTGGGGGCCCCATGGATGGCAGGGCACACACCCGATTCCCAAGGGAAAGCTGGTGGGACGGGTGTTCAGGCAAGTGGAGCAGCAGGGGCAGAGATTCAGGGGCAGGAAAGACGACGTGTGTGCTCAGGAACCAAAAATGAGCATGGGCAGGGGTGGAGGAGGGAGAGGCAGGTACCAGG
The DNA here is from genome assembly GCA_004023965.1 of Spilogale gracilis. NCBI lineage: Eukaryota > Metazoa > Chordata > Mammalia > Carnivora > Mephitidae > Spilogale > Spilogale gracilis. The sequence goes on from PITA01004566.1 coordinate 21,893, forward strand.
GCAGGAAGGTCCTTGTCTCGCCCCTTGGGGAGCTGGGCTTCATCCTGAGGGGGATAAGAAGTCCCCAGATGATAGACAGAGGTAGTTTGAAAGACAGTAGGCCTTGGAGGGTCTGACCTGGTTTCACTTTCCAGAATCACCTGTTACTAACTGTGGGGTCTCATACACTCGGGGAACCACTTTTCAGAAAGATAGGGTTACAGTCGTCTGTGTCCTTCCTTCTTCACAGTGCTGTATGAGAATTAAATCAGTTAAGGACTCTGGAAAGACTTTGGAAACTGTAAAGGGCCCACCTGTTAAGCTCCCTCTGAGAAATGACAGATACACAAGGAAGGAAGTAGTGTCACAAGATGCAGACCGAGGAAGGTGTCAGGAAGGACAGAGAAGGAGCATGACACAAGTTTAGGGACCTCTGTATGGCTGTTCCACACCCAAACCCACACTCGTAGACACACGGACACACCCTGCCCATACACACATGCACACAGGTACATGCCCGGATGTGTGCACACCCTCACGTGTGTTCACACTCGTGCGCATATGTAGATGCACACACCAGCCTGTAGACACAAGCACGCACACATACATGCACAAGTGTTCATACGTACACTCCCCTCAGCCTCACACACACGGGCAGGCGTGCGCCCACACTCACGTGTACACACACACACACACAGCTGTGTGCACACATACACACTCTACATGTACACACGGGGCCCACCTCCAGTTCGCCTCCCTGTGGGAGTTCAGCTATTGTTTTATCTTCGCCTCTCCCACGCCTGGCCTCAGGCGGCCCTGCTCATCCCGGGTGTGCCGTCCGTCCTGTGAGGTGGCGCTGGGGCAGTGGCTCTGCCCTCCCGAAGGCATCTGTCTGCCCATCTCGCAGCACCACGGGCCAGGGATGCGGCCGGCTCTCGGCAGGACCTGAGAACCAGCACGGTGCCAGCAGGGGAGAGCGGGTGGGCTTTTCTGCTCTTCGGGTGGCCTGCAGCCCTGGGGACCCTCCCTTTCAAGGGCATTAGTGACATCCAAGAGAGGGCTGCACCCCCCAGACTCGGTCTAATAAATAGGAATGTGGTTTGGCAGATCTGAAGATGGCTGGGAGTGTGAAGGCTGCGCTCTTTCCTGCAGCGGCAGAGGAGATGGGGGTTTCTTCCCCCTGAAAACATGGAGGACCCCTGCCCTAGAGACCCCCAAACCAGAGTCCCCTATGTGAGGCACGCATGGCCTTCCCCGCACCCGTGGAGGGCAGCAGGCTCGTGGGATGACCTTGGCCTGTGGGCAGCATCCTTGTGGAGGTGCTTTGGTGCCATTTTCATTGCAAAGGGTCCTCGAGCAACGGGGGCATAAAGCAAGGCCATCCCAATAGGTGTTGTTCTGGTTTCTTTTCATTTTAGGGCCAAGAGAATTTTTACATCTTTCTTTTGTTCTTTGTCATTTATTTCCGAGCTGGGGGCCAAGTTTAAATAATGCACTAAGTTTGACGCAGCCCAACAGTTGCCTGGAAATTCTGGCACCCACCAGAGCTGAAATTGCAGGGGTCTGTTGAGGTAGTCGGTCTTCTGAGGAGCTTCTGTGGACCGGAGCCCCTCTGGCACCAGGAGATTATCTGAGCTGTTCTGGAAGCTCTGAGTGGGAGGCGTGACATGCTCGAGTTGTCTGTTATAAGCCACCGGCCACGTGGGGACGTGGCCAGCAACAGCCTCTCCTCCTTGCTCACCGCCGCCGCTGCGGGATTCGGCCAGGGGACACAGCTCTTTCTTCCCGTAATTGGTCTTTGTCACGTTGTGACGTCCTCAAATGTCCCTGGGCTGTTTTGCTGTCCTGGGGGGGCAGTAGCTGGTGCACAGGAGACGTGTGCAGGGACTTGAGTCCGTGTGTGGAAGGCTGTGCACACAGGTGAAGCGTCCTGGGGCTGGCTTCTCCAAGAGACACTGCTTTCCTGGGCGTCATCTTGTTTGGCAGGACAGCCCCCTCCATGTACTTCTCCTGACCCACGTCAGGGTTCCTGAGGACGAGGTGTCAGGGCAGGAAGCTGTCCTTCCCATCTCTGTCCTCAAGGCCCTTCTTGGGAGCGTCTGTGCCTGAGCGCGGGGACGCTCGGAGAGAGGAGCCCTTCGGTGTGTTCTCTCCAAATGGAGTCGAGCTGTGAAAGCGGGTGGTGCCAGGGCTGAATGCAGGAGGCCGGCCTGAGAACCAAGAAGAAGAGGGGTGGTCCTGGCACTGCGGGGTCCTTCCTGGCGGAGTCCTCCGCTGTGGGTGAGGACCCAGGATCACCTGTCTGCCCATCAAAGGCACAGCAGTCTGGGGGGCCGGCCGTGTAGCCTGGACTGAGGCAGCTCCCAGCCCGGCATCTAAGAGCATGGGTGTGAGAGTGGGCAGGCCACGAGGACAGAGCCCGGAGTGGGCGCCGTCCCCTCCCTTGAGCCCCACGCGCCCTGGAGCTGGGGTCTGCGTCCTTTCAGCACAAGAAAATGCTTGATGCAGCCTGTCTTCCTCCTCTCCTCCTGCTGCAGACCACTCAGACAGCTCTCAGCAACGAGAAACTCTCTCCTCCTCAGTGTTGTTACGTGTTTGCAGGAGAATCCGTCAGGTTCACCCACGGCCTGGCACCAGGCGAGGCCTTTTGAGTGTGGCTTCCAGGACCCAAACCCTCTTTGTGGCCTGGCGTGAGGCTGCCCGGTGCAGGACAGGCCACGACACGGGGCTATGTGAGGGCTCTGCCGGGACGCCACGTGCACGTGTGCCCTTCCTTCCGGAGGGCCCCCCCAGCAAGGGACACTTCCGGGGAATTTCTTGAATGTTGGGAAAGAGAAAAAGTTAACCTGCTCAGGAAGCTTTTTACGAAGAAAAGCGGAGAGGGTACTGGAGAGGAAGGGAAGCAAGTAGGGCAGTCCGGGGAGAGGGAGAGAAAACAAGACCGTGAGGCACCAGCTGCCCAGTCTCGCCCAGTCTCCATCAGTGTTTGCCTGCGAGGGGACAGGGAGGGGGCTGGCAGCCACAGGGGAACCGGGCCTCAGCAGGCGGGCGCTCCTCCGCGGGAATGGAGCCCAGCAGAGTGCCTGGGTCTGACAGCCATCTGGTCTAGATTCTAGATGAACACTGCAGAACTCAGAGCCTGATCTAGTGAATAGTTTGTACAGTCTCCTGGGTTAAGGATTTCTGTTAAGCTATCTCTGCTGCTAATAGTTTAGCTGGAAGATATGTTAGGTAACAGCATTTGGGGAAAGTGGAGTACCCATCTCAGGGGATGATGACATTGTGAAGCCGTATCATTTCTACCGTGGGGAACAGTCTTAAGCCTGAGCTAATAGCTTAAGCTACCAGAGAGATCACTTTGAATGGGGGGAATGGTTGAGAGCGCTGCAGGCAGCTGTAAAGTGATTGGATTGTGGGAAGTAATGGTTTAACCCAATTGATCTGCAACGTGTAGTCCCATCCGGCGCTGTCACACCACTCCAGACGAGAAAGGTCTCTGGATGAGGGGTCACCCAGACCAAGGTCCAACTCTTGCTACTTTCCAGCTGTTTGACCCTGGATGAGTCACTGCCCACGGAAGGTTTCATTCAGAAATGCCTAACACGAGACGCCATGTGAACATGGCCAACACAAGTTCAGTAAACGGCAAGGGGCTGTGGGCGGGGGGGATGCTGGGCTCCACGGGGTGGGGAGGGGCTCCCTCTGCAGAGCCTCACAAACTTTCTGTAGAGTGTGCCCACCCTCCCGCCCCTGTCGGTCCTCCTCCTGCAACATTCTCTTCCCCATAGCAGCTGGAGGACACCATCTGGAGGGCTGGCCTGGGAAACTCACAAAAAGGTAAACACTGCTCCACAGCAGGTGACAGCCAGTCTTGGGGGACCCTGCCGTTGTTCTGTTATAGGGGCTCAGTAAGGTGACCGAGCAGCTGCACACGGCCCCTGGTCTGCCCGTGCCCACCCAGAAGGGTCCTCTTTGTGGGACTTCTGCGGAAGGCACATGGACCTTTGTCTCCATCACTCTCTCTGCTGAACTAAGCCCTAAGATTTAATTACTGTGCTTTCATAATTAGCAGTGGTTAGATTGAATTGTGATTCTGTTACACAAAACACTGGTGTTGAAAATTGGGGGAGAAGAAAGGAAAGGGTAATCTATGAATAGACTTCGTGCTTAGAAAAGGTGATATGAACAAGTAAACAAATATTTAAAGGGGCTTTGAGAGAAGTGTAATACTCAGTGAGTTTTAACCTCTCATGTTAGGCAAGTTTCCATTGGCGGGGTGCCGTGGACCGGGTGACGCGGACCCTCCTTTGAAAAGTGTGTTTTCCTTTGTAAATGAAGTCTCACCCCATCAGCTGGTTACCAGTGCTCTTCAGGACCTGACTGTGAACCTCGCCTGCAGCTCCTTCCCAGCACTGTTTCCCTCCTGTGACTTCGGCACCTTGGACAGATGGCCCCCGGGAGCAGATGGCCTTGTGGCCTACAGCTCAGCGCCTCTGGCTCAGTTGGGAACAGAAAGGGATCTAGAGCAGAGGTCAAGGACCAGGAGCCTGGAATCTGCGAGAGGGCTTAGGGGAGAGCCCAGGGGTGGGTTGTGGAAGCGGGGGGATGATGTCTCACTGGGCCCAGCAGTGGGAGATGGTTGTAGAGCCTTCTGGAAAGGGAAGACTGCATTCTGCTCAGCGGGAGAGGAGGTGGCCGGAGGCCTTGGGGAGGGGGTGTTGTGGGGGGCACATGCCCACTGTTTGCTCACTGTTTGCTGTCTGCCTGAAAAGCCTTTTCCCACCACCAGCCTCTGTGAGGCAGCCCCTGGGCTCTGATGAAACAGGAAGCATGCGGTTTACCTGAACTTCAAGCCCAGTGACCTCATCTGGGTTTTCTGCCTGTCTTTCTCTCCACATCTGTGGGCAGCAGCCTTCCAGGTCACCTTGAAACCCCACCCCCACCCCCAGGCTGGTATGAGAGACTCAGCTGTTCTGGAAACAGGAGGCTCACTGGGGCAGGGTCCCCTCCTCCGTAGCACTGCTCTGGGGCGGGAATTTTAGCCAGTGGCAGTTTCTGCTGTGACTGCTTCCTTACCTCGGGCTTCCGCTCTGACGGCAGTCACCGCCCTGATCACAACGCTCGTCCAGGAGCGTGTGTGTGTCAGGGCTCACGTTGTCTGCCTACCTCAAGTGCAGCAGGCTGGCTTTGCACATGGGAGGTCCTGGGACCTGCCCCGGCCCTGAACCTTTCCCTTTGTGCAGAATTTCCTGACACTTAAGAGGAGAAACGCATTTGTTGTCTGTTCCCCCCACCCCCACCTTTCCCCAGCCTTCTGGCAGGCACCCTTGTTCAGTGTGAAATAAATCAGTATTTACTTCCAAAGTCTTGGTTCACAGTATATTTTCCCATTTAAATGAAATGGAAACCAACACTAAAAGAAGAAAAAAGAAGGTCCTGATTTCATTCTGGAGAAACAAATCAGGCTAAATGTGTTAATAGTTTCCACTCAGGATAGTTCTCTGGCTTCTGGTGAATTCTTTCAGTCCAAATTAGAAGTGATGCCCACCCCAAAAATGGAAATGCCTTTCCATTTTTCTCTCTCAATTAAATAGAATCCCCATGTTGACACAGCCCACTCTGCTCGCAGGGAATGGTACAGGGCCAGAGTGAGGTCTCTGGGAGTCAGTTGCCGTGGTTCCCCCCGCCCCCCAGAAGCATGGAGCCGTAGCTGTTGAGGACTGAGGACCGACGAGGGAGGAGGAGGCCATACTGTGCGAGACACCAGCTGGGAGAGGAGTCAGGGCATCACCAGGGCATGAGCACACCCACCTTTGCTGGCTGTAATGGGAGCCGTTGCTCCTTCTGGGAGCCTGGAAGCTATCCCCACTTCTCCAGAGGCCTTCCCTGGCTCCCTGGCCCTCGATGAGAACATCGCAGCTCTGCTCCTGTGTCTTTTCCACCGGGCCACTTCCGCAGTGCCTGTCACAGCAGCCCGTACCTGGCGGATCATCAGTCAGCAAATACTAAGTTATTGTGTGTGCACCCAGCCTGGCTCTGGCCAAGAGCGGTGCCAGGACTCCGCGGCCCTGTCTGCGGGACCTCCGATGATGACAGAGGCTTGGCAGCGTGGCCGGGTTAACACGTAACCGCATCCTTTGCCTGCGGGTGTTTAAGAGAGTATTGTTAAATGAGTGCTGCAGGTACTGAAAAGCCAGTGGTGTTCTTAAGCACCCACTTTACACATAGAATCTCCTTCACCTTCCCAGCCATCCTCTGGAGTGTGCACTTGTCCTGGTTTTACAGGTGGGAAAACAGGGTGGCAGGGTGCGTGTCTGGCTTCCCAGCACACAGTGGGGAGCGGCGGTTCGAGCCCTGCTCATGCAGGAGGAAGCATTGGGCTCCTCCCTGACGTCCCTGCACATCTGAGGACTCCTTCCCTTCCCAAAACCATCCCAGAACCCCCTCCCGGGCTTGTACCCTAACCCTTAACATCATTCTTACAGCTGCAGGCTCTCGACTCTGCCTGAGTCTTCCCCACGTTCTCTCGCTTGTTTTTCTTCTGAAGGGCAAAGACGGTCATTTAAAATAGGCCAGAGCCCACAGGGTCGGGGTGCGGGGCCTCAGCACTAGCTGGAGTCTGCCTGCTTGGGGCTGTAGAGAAAGGCCTGGCTGTAGGGTTCAGGTCCCCTCTACTGATAGATGCCCCGCCCCGACCGTCCGCCCAGTCCCGCGGCAGGTCCCCCCAATGGGCCACCTCCCACCATGGCAAAGGCATAGGTATTGATGGACAGCAGTGGGGGGACGTCTACTCTTTCCTAATGTGAGACTGATCTTCAGATAGGGAGCTGAGCTCACACAGTGTGTGGAAGGACAGAAAACCCAGAGTAAACCTTCCTCACCGCCAAACGGACCAGCTGTGAATACCCAGGAGCCATACCCACCTGACCTTCCACATGGTTGGAATAAATCACTCGTACGCCACCTTCCAACCCTCGTACCTTTTGGCACCTCTGGCAACCCCCCAGCTCTCTGGGAGGCAATATGGTTTCGACTTGGGCTTTGCTACTCGCTACAGCTGGGGCCCGTGGCCATGTTGCTTTGCAGCCCTGAGCTTCACTCTCTCCTTCCATAAACCGGGGATGAGGGCAAACGTAGAGCATTCGTGTGCAGTAGGGACAAGCTCCTGGAACGTGCTAGATGCTCCATAAGCAGTAGTGTGATTCTCTTGTTGTGGCCGAACCCGGAAGCAGGACCTGTGTGACCTTTCTCTCGCCCTCACACAGGTAACGGACGAGGAGCCCAGCTCCAACCACACGGTCATGATCCAGGAGACCCTCCAGCAGGCCTCTGTGGAGCTGGCCGAGCAGCACCACCTGGTGGTGTCCTCTGACGACGTGGAGGGCATCGAGACGGTGACGGTCTACACTCAGGGCGGGGAGGCCTCGGAGTTCATCGTCTATGTGCAGGAGGCCATGCAGCCCATGGAGGAGCAGGCCTTGGGCCCGCAGGCCCAGGACCTCTAGAGGCCTCGCGACCTCAGATGGGCGCCACGGATTGGCGCTCTGTGGCTCTCTCCTCGCCATTCCCACCAGGTGGCCACGTGGGGGTCCGTGTCCTGCCCTGGGTGGGCAAGGCGATTGGCATCACCAGCGATGCGGGGCTCCCACCTGCAGCACAGGTGCATACGCCCCCCCCCCCCCTTACTCTGTGTCCTCTGCTTCCGGAAAGACTTTGCATCCACCTTCCACATGGCCCATACCGCATCACCCCTTGGCTTCCAGATTCATACAGGGACCCAGTCCCCATCAGCATCTGCCCCAAATCACACCCAACTCCTTGACCCTGTCCAGGTGCCGAACCTTCCTCTGGGACTGCTCTGCAGCCTGATGAAAGGGAGCCAGCCCGCACAGAGAAAGTGACCTTACGGTTTTGAAGCACCTCCTGGGGGAAGAAGGGGAGGGGGTCCTGGCTTTATCTACAAGATTCTAACCCTCCCACCCCCAAACCAGGGCACTTGTTACCCGTGTGGTAACCACAGTTGATGACCCTCCCCTTCCTATGACAGGTGGGGTCTTAGCTTATGTCTTAGAATTCTTTTGCTTTTTTTTAAAAACAAAAATGCACTTTGTACTATTCACCTCCCGTTCTATGAGATGTGGTGGGTAGAATAAAAATGTTCTCTGAGTACTTCGTTCCTCTGTTAGCGTGGATGGTTTATGCTTCCCCTTTCTGAGCCAAAATCTTGGGTTTGGGCCCCACCCAGAACCTCCCCGTTCAAGTCCCAAATCCCACACACAGACGATGATGCCCCTCCTCCTGCTAAAGCATTTTAGGATTTGCTTCGGGGCCCATGGTTGGAGGTGAACAGTCTTACCTTTTATTTCCAGGGGCTTGGCACCTGATTTGCACTGAGACGTGTGCACCCCCTCTTTCTGCCTTGTCCTTGGGGAGAGCAGTCAGCTGACCGAAGCCTTGAGGACACACTGTAGTTCGAGGGGCGGTCCAGGCGCCCTGGCAAATCCCATACCTCTTGGGCCTTTGCTGCGTGCACAGCATGGTAGGGGCAACAGGGCAAGTCCTCCTGCGCCCTGCCCAGCTCTGGGATCTCTTGACATCATCATGCAGCATCTGATTCCCTGAGGCTGAGGTTTGTTTCCTCGAGAACCCTTCCCATCAAGTGTTCAGCGGTATGAGCAGATGACCAGACAGGATGAGGTCGTTGCTCTGGTTGAAGGCTGGTGGAGTCCACAGCCCTGCGTACTTGGCCTTTGTTCGGGCCCTGTCATCCCACCCCAGCAGGTGAACCTCTCGGGGGAAGCGTGAAGCTGTTTCTCTAAGGGAGGAAAGTGACTTCTTGCACAAGGCAAGGAAAGGAGTTCAGAGGAAGGATGGACACTCCCCACTTGGGGTGAGTTGGGAAAGCTCCATGGTGGAGGAGACCTGTGGTCAGGCCCTTATAAGCTAGAGATAGGTTTTGCACTTGTGGGATTGGGGTGGAGAGATGGAGAAGGAAATAAGAATAATGGAGCCATGCCCAGAGTGGAATGGCATCAGGGAGGGACAGTGAGCCTTGGACACTCTCATGTGGCGGATGGGTAGCTCCAACGGGACAGGCAGAAGGATCAACCAGAAGCCAGAACCTAGAATAACCAGGGATGACAGATGGATATTGGCTTGATTCAGTAAACCACAGGGAGGTGGTGGTCATGAGTAGTCTCAGGATGTAAAGCACAGAGTGGTACTCCAGAAAGGGTGGCGACGTCCGTGCATCAGGGTGGACTGTGTCCAGGTGGTTGAGCATCCTGACTGGAGGCAGAGTACTTGGGCTCAAGCCCAGATCCATCACTCACCTGGGTGACCTTGATGTGTTTCCATGCCTGGCTGAGTTTTAGTTTGCTCATCTCGGAAACGGGTCTGAGGATAATTGCTAACTGCTAAGATTACTGAGAGGATTGAGTGTGCAAAGTTCTTGGAGACGTTAGGATAAATACCAATTATGATTTGTATTTCTGGACACAGGGGAACCAGACCTCTGTATCCGCCAGACTCTACCATCTAGAGGGAGAGAGGGGACATGAACACACAACAGGAGAAGAATCGACTAATGTTCTCAGTGTTCTGAGTGAGACTGGAGGGAGGAACCCGCCCTTCCTGGCACTGGGGCTTGGACCAGAACTAATAGGGATGTGGGAAGTGAGGAGCAGGTGCTCAGACACTCAGCAGGGGCTCCCACTGCCCACAGAGCCGGGCCAGGGTGCTTTAAGGGCTGCACTGGTCCTGCGTGCTCATTGCCTCAAAAGTTGGATCTGATTATTTCTGAGATGCATACCCAGCATGGGCCACTTCTCTGTCGTCAGTGACCTGGAAATCATTAAAAAATCTTGTGATTTGTAAACTCCCCCGGTGAAGAGATACCTATCTACCCTGGCTGGTGTTCGCTGTGAGTTCACCAGGTGCCGGCCGGGCCATCTGAAGTCCTTGGGCGCAGCTCAACACAGACTTGAGGGAGAAGTGGCTTAGTGTCAAAATGTAGGTCCTGAGGGCCTTGTGCCCGGGCGGGGAGGTGGGGTCAGATTGGTTTGAGTCAGATAAACATTTACGATTCATTGTGATGTCTTCTGTGATCGCGTGGCAATGCCCCCCAGGATGCTGTACTGCCCTGCGCGCTGGACTGCAGTAGGGACACGGCAGACATGACTTCCTGCTGCTGACGGTGGGGTCCTAGGAGAGCCCCGTGGCAGGTGACAAAGAGCACCCGGACAGGGCCATCTCATGTCCCCACCTGTGAGCAGAGTTGAAGACGGCAGAACCCTGTCGCCCGTGCTCTCCCCGCTCCTAGACCTGCCACCGCGCCTGGCACGCGTCAGTCCCACGCGGAGCCTGCAGAGGCCAGCTGGCTACCTCCAGGGGCCTGGCCCTGGGCCGGGAGCTGGGAACGCAAGTCACCCGTGACATGTCGTCGGTGAGGCCTCAGAGACTCACCGCGGGGTCGCAGGGTGGAGGGGTGAGCCATGGCCCACGTGGAAACCTCTGCAGGAGCAGAGCAGGGGTGCAGCTTACAGCCAAGGGGCGGCCGCCTCTTGAGCCCGGGGCCAGGTGGGGCGGCGGCAGGATCAGACGTGGCCCACGCAGGAGATGGCAAGGGGTAAGACTAGAAGCCCGTGTGGACCGGCCGCGGCCAGCCCTGCGCGGTGCTCCCCTTCCTCTTGCTGGGCTTGTGGGTGGGCCCTGGTGTATGCTTAGCTAACCCATCAGGACAGAGGTCAGGAGGTTAAGAAGCTTGCCCCAAGTCAACAGCTTGTAAGGGGCGCGGCCAGGAGTGAGAAGTGGGGTGTCCGACCTGGGAACTCGCCCCCCGGCCCTTTCTCCATGTTGCGGCTGGAGCCTTGGGAGCCTGGGGCATGGGGCTGGGAGCCGTGGCCCCAGGCAGGGGGCAGGGACGCCTGATGGTGAGACCTAGGACCATGCTCAGCCTGGGAGGGAGGAAGGGGGAGAGGAAAGGATGTTGCTATTTAATGAGTTCTCGGTATTCTTTCCTGTATACAGCCCGTTACCCCACGGGAGTCATGAAATCATCCCGCGCTTGACATGCCCCTTGCACGGTTCGTGGGGAGCCTTTGTTCAGAGCAAATGCTGTGTGGCACCGGTTTATTTTTGCATCCTCCTCCCCACTGCCCCGAATTACAGCAGACACAGAGCATGTAACACACCCCCGGGGCTGTCGGGTGGGGGCCCACGGGGCTGATTATCTGAAGTCCTTTCCTAGGGAGCTAATGCTGAGCTTGGGGAGTGTCAGCTTCTCTGAGCCACGTGGTGTGTTCAAGATTCCTTTCTTAGTCTTGATGACTACTCCCCCCTGGCTGTTTTACTTGGATACTTCTTGATCCATGTGTTTTGTGCCAAGAGAAGTGAAAGCTTGGGCCGGGAGACGGTGGGCTCCTGCCTTCCTGCTCTACTGTGTGTGGTGAGGACCCACCACGTGCCGACTCCCACACTAGACGGCCTGCCATGCGTCTCTGCGTTCAGTCTTGCCGTGCGCCTGTGTCGCGCCTGTGTCTTCAGAAGATGGGACGGCTGGTCCTCCTGTACTTGCTTCGTGCCTGGGGTGTGGGTGTTCTTACTGATTTCCCGCTGCAAGGCGAGTAAGGTGCTAGCCTTAGGGTTTCATTGATGGGGAATATCAGCACAGAGAGGTTAAGAAACTTGCTCAGGGTCACACAGGAAGTAGCAGAGCCAGAATTTGAGCTCAAACAAAACCAGCACTCATAGTGAAAGTACCCTGTGCCAAGGCTTCTCTCCCTCTCACAGCTGAGGAAACAGGCTCAGTAAGGAGCCCATGTTGGGTGACAACTGAGGCCAGAAAGTGCAGTGTGGGACTTGAGTCCGCTGGGAGTGTCCCGTTTCCTCAGCTACTTTCTGTCCTCCTAGTGGCATGCTGCCTCCCCGCTTACCTTCCAGGCCCGACACCAGAAAGGCAGAGCAAGAACATGGTGTAGAGGGCAAGGTCGAATCTGGGGCAGACAGGGAAGAGGCGATTTAGAGGCAAGAGAGCAAAGTCCTCTCCATCAGCAGAAGCCCATGAACCATGTAGTTGGGGGATAAGACCAAGTGTGAGCAGGAGGCCCAGGGCCACCTGAGGTCAGACAGAGTCCAGATAGGGACCAGCCAAGGGGGCCTGTGACATGGAGGGCTGGAGGGAGCCAAGGAAGGGCCTGTGACATGTGGGACTGGCCTGGCCCTCGAAGACCCTATAGCCCCCAAGCGCCCCCGCAGCCAGTTCTTGTCTGCCCACAGCCCTAATGCCAGCCCGCAGCTGGGCGGGCTCTGTCTTCCTCTGGGGTGAGCTTGCCTCCCAGGCTGCCATCTGTCACCGTGGGACCAGGCTCTCAGTAAGCAGTGGCCGTCCAGACAAGACACACCTGGGTCTAACTCCACTGCTTAGAGCTTGTGGAACTGGGAAGTCCCGTCACTGGTTGTGCTCAGGGGGATAGAGAATTGTAGCAGGGCAGTTCTCTGACCAGTGGGAAAGGGACATTGTCATGGGGTGTTAACCGCTTCCTGGGACATCTGGCGGAGGCCTGGGAGGCATGGGTGTTCCCACTGCATCGTGAGGATGAAGATGCCTCGGGGAGTGTATAAAATAGCCCCAGAGGTAGTGAGATGAATGGAGATGACATGAGTGAGGCCCTTAGAGTGTCTGCAGGGGAGGGACAGACGGTGCTGGCCCCCTTGAGACAGTGCTCCGTGAGGATGCGTGGCCTCCCAGCGTGGCCCCTAGCGTCGTCCCCCAACGTGGCCCGGCTGCAGCGAGTCTGAGCCACTTTGTTTTATTTAATTTTAAGATTGTTTATTTATTTATTTGACAGAAACACAGCTAGAGAGGGAACACAAGCAGGGGGAGTGAGAGAGGGCGAAGCAGGCTTCCCGCCGAGCAGGGAGCCTGATGTGGGGCTTGATCCTGGGTCTCCAGGATCATGACCTGAGCCCAAGGCAGACGCTTAACGACTGAGCCACCCAGGCGCCCCATGAGCCACTTCAGTTGCTCTGAATCTCACATTTTTGAGGAGATGGTGACTCATTTTATAACCTGTATCTGTGGGACCAATTTAGCAAATTAATTTTTCTTGTAATAAGGATTTAAAATTCATTAGCTGTTGTCACTGATGATTTTCCCCTTGTTCTTCAGTTCCATGTTTCAAGGCTGGAGGAAAAAAGCCTGTTTGATTAAAAATCCATCTCCCCCCACCCCTTGTAAAATTTCAAAGTGAACAGTCCATCATGCCCTTGGATGAGACCCAGGCTCGTGTCAATCTCCCTGCGTGGTAATAGTTTTAAGTCAGAGCTGGAGGTCTTTGGGAATCAATTAAGTAGACGAATACTTTGCTGGAGAAGAAAAAAAAAAGAAAAAGAAAAAGAAAAAAAAAAGCGTGCCGAAGAGGGACTTAATTTACCATGCATCACAGAATTTTCTAAGTAAATTATTTTCAAGTCAACTTGGCCCTTCTCTTAGCCATGACGGGGACACGTTTGCGTTTGATTTTAAAAATTCTAATCTATCACTGTCACTGTTCCTGCTGCAATTTAAGGCTTGGGTGGTTTGTGGTAGATAACAGTTGTCACACTTCCTGCAGGCTAAGAAGGCAGTGACGCTTTGGTATATTAACTATCACAAAGCAGACAAAAGGGAAAAGGAAGGTCTGTGTAGACAGAAGAAGGACGTGTCGGGCCAGAATCGCCCGTGGTGCCTGCTGCCTCCCCCGTGCTCAGCCCTGGCCCTGCTGCTCTGCACGGCTCCTGGGACTGCCCCGGAACCCGACCTGTGGGTGACAGAGCAATGTCCCCGTGGCAGCCCCGTGCCCCAGGGGCTCATGACGCACCGGGAGGAACTGATCAGTCCACCCAAGTGGCAGAGCCACCTGTGATGGGCGCTCAGCTCCCACGCATCCTCCCCAGGTGTCTGGATGGAAATTAGCCTTAAACCACAGGCTCTGCAGGCCTGGGAGGGAAGCCAGGTCTCCTGGTTTCCGTCCTTTGCAGGTCACGGCATGTCGATTATGAGAGTCAGTAGTGGCTGTGTGGTTGGGGGGCGGGGGGCTCTCTGTAAACCCGGGAGTCGTCTTCACAGCTGACACTGTGTGAAGAGGGAGCATGGATATGCTTTCAGCAACTGAACCTTGGCTATGTCTGAGGTCAGGATCTCGGCTTGGAGTCGTGGGTTCGCAATCCGGCTCGGCCATCCCACAGTCCCCCTCACCCTTAGTTCTTTCATCTCTGACATGGAGATCATAGCACGCTCCTCGCCCAGCTGCACGGAGGCTTCCGAGAGGCAGAGCTCGCCCATCTCCTGGCACACGCAAGCATCCCAGGAGGCTTAACTCCTATAGCCCTTAGCAGTGGCTGTCGTCATCTGCGTCCCCTAATAACCGGGTTGCATGCTTGTAGTCAGAGTAGCTGGAGGGTGGACTTCCACCAGAGGAGCTGCAGAGGCTGGGAGAGTCGGGGAGACTCCCTGCTTTGCAGGCTCCGAGGTGCAGTGAGAGTCCCGTGGGTGCAGAGCAGAGTGCGAGCCAGGCCCAGGGTTGCAGAGCTGAAGGGACGCAGGGGACAGTCAAGCAGCCTCATTTTACAGATGAGCAAACGGAGGCCCCGAGAGGGAAAGGGACTCCTCCAAGTGCACCGGGCACGTGAGCTGCTGTGCCCCATTGCCGAGGGTACATCCCGAGGAGGCCGGAGGTTCCCACTGCCCTTCTGGGGAAGGCTCATCTTCGCTCGCTCCGTCCCCTGAAGCAGCCTAGGCTTTGCCGCCACGGGCCTCACCACCCAGACCTTTTGTCAATCGAAGGCCACGAAGGTCCCCGGGAATCAGGCCAGCACAGCGCCACCAAAGGCTCCAGCGACTGAGCTTAAAGGAACGGACATTCGTGAACCATTTGACAATGAATCCAGAATAGTCATCTTAAAGAAGTGCAGTGAACCACAAGAGAACACAGATCACTAAACGCAATCTGGAAAACCACACATGAACCACAGGAGGAGGTAAGAGAAGTCAGTTCACCAGTCGGCGCTGCTCACACGGAGGGCCGAGTGGCTGCCGTCCTGGGCTGCCCCTTGTCACGACATGTCCACGCGGCAAACAGCTCATCTCCTCAGATGCTGCGGTGTTTTCAGCATCTCTAAAATGTTAACGCGTCTGCTGGAAGTCTTCATGTGGCTGAAATTGTATGGTTTGAGTACAGGGCACGGGCTGAGTATCTGCGGCGGAATGCCTACAGACCCCCGAGGCCTGGGACGGGTGGGGGGTGGTCACGGTCCAGCCGCACTTCCTGCTACCCACACAGGGCAGCGCTCCCTGTTCCCTGCAGTCTAGTGGTGCTTATTCTGTTCTCAGGAAGCTCGGGCTCGGGAGGAACACGCGATGAGACTTGTATAAACCCCAGACCTCCCTCCAGATGCCAGGTGTCAGGGAGGGAGGGAGGGCACGCACCTCCCAAAAAGATACAGCCTCCCCCCCAATTTCAAAAAAATAAGCAAGAACCGTCTCTGTCCCTTGGAACACCAGTTGTAAAAATGTATCAATAAGATTCAAAGATGCAGAACACCTTTATTTGTATGCGGCACGTGCACTGAAGATCAAACCGGCTACTGGGATGGCAGAGGTCTGTTAGCAGCTGCCCTGGGGAGAGGCTGCGGGTGGCCCGCCCTGCCCTCCTTCCCGGTGGATTCAGATGTCAGCCATAAATGTCTCAAGGGATGTCAGTACATTTTAAAAGGCTTGACAACGGGCCAAACAACAGTTGCATATATAATGACACGTTACCTATATAACTACGTCACAAATCATGATTACGGTTACGATTGTCCAGATGCTGGAAGCCAGGTCCCTGGGCACCCCCCTGAGAATTGTGGCGCTTTGTGGGGCCACTGAGCCCTTTGGGGGTTTTGATGAAAGCCGCAGACCCACTTCCCCACAGAGCCTCAGTGCAGCTGCAGGGGGCTCACGAGCCCCCATTTAAGAGAGGCTTTGATCGGATTTAACCCCCTCCGTTTTCAGGATGGAATGCATCAGACCGAGCTGGTAGGCATGGCCAGCGTGACCCCGTGAGGTGTAGCAGGACGCCGCACTCACAAGGCCAGTGCAATGTCCTCCCGCCTCTCGCCCTCACTGCATGTGAGAAAAAGAATAGTCCAGGGTGTCTGCTGACCATCTAGGAAAACCGTCCATGGGGTAGATAGAAAATATGCAGGACCCAGCTTCTCCCTCGCAGGGTGTTTGGGAGACCAAGGTTTGGGATGGCTGGAGAATTCTCCCCAAGACAGGGCATGATCCTGAGCTGTCAGGGAGTGGCCCAGAGGCCAGGTGCTGTGGGGGGGGTCAAGGACGAGAAGGTAGAGCCCAGGGAGCTGAGGAGACGCCTCCCCAGGAGGAGGGAGAGGGTCCTGTCCTGTGTGTTCCCTGGCTCCTCCCGCGGGGCCTCCTGTGCGAGGTCCGGAGCGAAGGGCGATTTGGGAGCAAGTTGCTGCTCCCTCCTAAACCACTTTCCCTCCCTCTCTGCTGAAGTTTGTCTTCACGAGCAGGTCCCCGCGCCCCTGGCCCTCCGGTTTGGAGCCCCTTCCCCACCTTTGCCTCTCGAGACCTCGTCGGGAAGATGGGTGTGTGAAGAAATGGGGAAGGACTCGGCCAGAGAGGCTGGACGTGGGTCTCGTCCTCTGCGAGAAGGCGAGGGCTGGGTGGCTGGGCGGCCCAGACGGAGGGAAGAGCCAGGCTGGGTGTGAGGTTCTGGCGCACCTGTGAGCCACAGCGACGCAGAGATGGAGGGAAGCAGGGCTGCGGGAAGTGGGTCTGCCCAACAGCTGGGACGAGCTGCGTGCGCGAGCACGGCCCAGGCCCCGGCTGAGGTTGGCCGGCAGGGACCACCCCCACCCCGGGATGGGTGGAGGGGACAGGGCATGACTCCAGGTCTTTGACAGCAAGCACATGGGTGGGGACTCACGTGCCGAAAACTTTTCCCCTGAGTTTGGTTTTCCTTTCAGGAAGGATGTTTAGAAGGAGCAGGAGGCGCCCGCTGCCTGCACGTGGGCCACGTTGGGCCCATTCCCGGCAGCATGGATTTGGTGCAGGACCAACCCTGGGGGCGCTGGGTGCAGGCGGGCGGGCAGTGGGTGTGGGGGACCCAGGGGCTGCCCTGCAGAGCAGACACCGGTGGCCCTTCTCTGCTTCTCCGACAGCTCCAGTTCACCCTGTGGCCTGGGAGGGGGAGGTGACAGACCCCAGACTCAGAGGCACCTGTGCTCGTGCCTCGGCTCAACGGGCTGTGTGTTCCGGGACACGCGCCTTTCTGGTTCTGAGCCTCCGTCACCTTTATCTGATGATTGGAGATGATGAGATTCGTGTCTGTGGCCGTTGTGCGGCTGGGGTAGGTCTGTTCCCTGCCTAGTGCCCAGCCAGACTCAGAACAAGTGCCCCATCAGTCCCTGCTGTGTGTGCCCGGGGCTCTGGTAGGGTCGACGGAGCTGTGTGTAGGGAGCCAGAGGCCTTGGGCCCCTTCCCCATCTTCGCCACACTCTGTCCAGGTTCTCTTCTGTTGTCTGGGCCGCAGTTTCCCTAGCCTGGGGCCAGGGTTCAGGCCAGCAGGACCGCTGAGGTCACAGCCTGTTCTCATGCACTCTGGCCCATGCCTGGGAAAAGAAGGTGTCAGCTGTTTGACATTGGGGTGGGGCGTGGAGTGAGGCTCCTTGGCCTTGAGGGCGAGTTCCTTACCCGCCGCCCCAAGCTTCTGCGAGCTCCCCCTCAGTGGGGTATTATTACTCAGCTGCAGGGTTAAGCACAAGGATTAAAAGGATGTCAATATTCTAGAACTTGTCATCTGGTATCCTCGGCACAGAGCACGCACTCAATATTCGAGCCATTGTTACTCTGTTTGCTCTAGGATGGTATTTTAGCTCGTGTGGCCCTGGGAGGGTTCTTGCTGGAATCATGGGCTTCTGCAGCTCTCTGGGGCTTGGCAAATGTTTCTTGCAAAGAGCCAGACAGATATTTTAGGCCTTGTGGGCCGTACGGTCTGTTGGAAGTATTCAGCACTGCTGTCGTAACCTGAAAGCAGCCACAGACAGTACATAAACCAATATGCATCGCCGTGTTCCAATAAAACTTTATTTGCAGAAAAGAGGTGGTGGGCCAGAGACCACAGTTTACCAACCCATGGCCTCGATGCCTGGATCCACAGGGCCAGTTCACAGAGAATGCAAAGGGATTAGTGTTTTATTTTGACTTCTAGCAACCAAGCACCTTTAAATAATCATAATTTAATTTTCACAAATTTTATACCATTTTAAAGGGGAATGAGCTGGGGTCACCGTTTGAGGATTACAGCCCTGGGTGGAGTTGATGGAGGGGGACCGGAGGGGGGGCGGGTGTGCTGCTATCTGAGCCTGCCACCGATCACTGTGTGACCCAGAGGATACCCCTTCTTCTCCCCAGGCCTCGGTTTCTTCCTCTGTGTGAGGGTCCTGGCGTGGGGAGTATGAGTCGTCCTGTTGGCTCCTTTCAGTCCGGATGGCGAAACAGCTGTGGTCGGAGCAGCGGTAGTGGCCCCTCATTCCTTTAGTACTGCTCTGAGGAGCATGAGACGTTGTCATAAGGGGGACGGTCCTTTAGTGAAATTGCTGGGGAATTAGGAGGACTGAGGGCTGAAAAGCAGAGGACGATGCTGGGACCAAGGCGCTCCCTGTGGATTAATAATGATACTTCTCAGCTCCCTGCTCTCCACTGTGGGAACCAGAGGTTGGGACCCTGCAATCATTTGGCAGACCCTTGGTGGGGGGCTTGTGCTCTGCCCAGCAGCCACTCCACTCCCCAGGCCTCCCCTCTCCCCTTTCACTGCCAGTCGTCTTCCTGCGACTGCTGTGCCAACAGCGGATGGATGTTCCCAGGGTGGGGCAATCTTAGTTAAGTTGGATGATCTTTCTCGAGCTTATAAAAGCAATGACGGCTTTCTGCCTTAGCCAGGGTGGGGGTTCAGTTTGGTTCAGCTGCCCCTCTGCAAGAGGCTGAGGAAATGCCCTCCCTGAATACAGGTCTCTGTTGCTGTCCACCTGCCCCTTCCCCCGCACCCCAGACCCACTCCGCCCCCAGCTCCCATCAGAGTGGAGTGTGAATATGGACCCAGGTTCTGGGATTCCATTAAAACCAGGAGCGCGTCCCCCATGGTCCTGTATCTTTGCCCAGGGCCTCTCTGTCTGGAAGGCTTTCTGAATGTTGGCCTTGTCTGTGACATCACAGGCTCAGCACGGAGCCCCTCGCGGTCCCCTCTGGCTGTGCAGTGATTGCTTCCTGCAGGTGAGATGCTCTGGAGGCTTCCCGAGGATGTAGATGCACTTGTCCATTAGCATTTTCTTGGGAGTCTGGCGCATTCCACCCAAGCCGTTGTTTTAATGGACCCTGTGCCATTCATTCTGCCCTGAGTCCTGGAGGTGAGGAGGTGAACGGGACTCCATCCACCCCCACTCGGGGCACCTCCCAGTCTGATACAGGGCAATGCCAATGTCACGTGCTAGGGGCGGGGTGCGGGGGATGCCGAGGTCGGGCTTCCTCAGGCTGCTGGGCATTCTGAAGCCCCATCCTTCAAGTTGTCCACACGTCAGCCAGATGCAGGGTGCAGCATTTACCATAGCCTGCAGGCCAGCGAAGGCATGGCCCAGGAGACACGGAAGGAAGGAGTCAGCATGTACCTGAAGAGGCCAGAAAGAGTCTGACAAAGGAAGGCATGTCGGGAGGGAAGAAAATGGGAAAATCAACAGGGACCACAGGGCTCCATGACCTCCCAGGGATCAGGAAGCAGTGGTGTGGGCTTGGCCTCCCGCCTTCCTTCCCTCAACCCCCAAAACCTGCCAGCAGCCCCTTCCTTTCCTCAGCCCTGACTGAAGATGGACCTTTGAGGGGAGCCACAGGGCAGGGCTCCCGAGGGGACACCATGAATCTCAATGGCCTTTTCTCAAATGTTTATTAATGTTTAATTTCACAAGCAGTCCATGAGCACATTCTCACTGTGAAGGATCTAGACCTGACAGGGAAAGCCAGAGTTCCCCTTGACCACCTTCTAGAACAGGCCTGGTCTCCTCCTAAGAGGCAACTACTAGTTGTGGTTTGCTGTATATTATTCATTCACTCCCCCAATTAATATTTGTGGACGACCTACCGCATGCCCGCATTATCCGCGGTCTTGGGAATGCGGCGTGGTACAAGACTCCGAATGCACTCTAGCAGCGGGAGTGAGCCTGTGGGCGTGCATGCGAACGAGACTAAAATGCATCAGGTGGTGACCAAGTGATCTTTAGGAAGTAAAGTCAGGAGAGGGCAGAGAAGCAGCCCGGGAAGAAGGGTTCTTGAGGCCGCAGTGGGACCCAGGAGGAGGCTCCCCAGGAGGCAGCCCGGAGTGAGGCGAGGGCAGGGGCCGGGCGCCAGGAGGGGCTGGGCAGGTGTGGCTCCGAGGCCGGGCAGCAGCAGGAGGCCGCTTGGCCACCCCAGGGGACAGGCCAGCAGGTACGAAGAGTAGCTAGAGGGGAGCAGAGAGCGCACGCTTTGTGTCAGGGTCTCAGTGAGCTGGGGAGCTGCTGGCGCGCTGGGAGTGAGGGATGGCCTGACCTCTTTTGTGTTTTAAAAGGACTGTTGGCCCTCTGTCCCTGTCAATGTGTTATATGCCTGGGTAGGTCACGGATACGAACAGATGCGAGGTATGTGCGGAAACTTGGGTCTTTCCTCTTTTTCACGTATAAATGTTACTCTGTATGTGTTGCTGTGCAGTGTGATTTTTCACGTCCGTGGGTCTTGCAGAACTGGAGAACTTTCCACATCACATCGTGGACCCCTGTCATCCTTAAGCTGCGGTGTAGTCGTCCACGGTGTGGCCCCGTAGACTTGATGGAACCCTTCCCCTACACGGGTTGCCCTGTGTTTCTCCCCTCAAAGCCACGTGGGCTGGGCCTTGCCCGTGGAGGTCCGTGGGGGACGGTGTTGGATCGGCCCGTGGTGCCCACTCCGTGCCTGTCCGTGGCCTGGTGACGATGCTCCTGTGCTGCAGGGTCCCCGGGCCGCCGTGTGCACCTGACCCCATGTGCTTTACCGGAGCAGACCCTGAACAGGCCTGGTCCCAGAGTACATGCCGCCTCCAGGCTTCCCTCGGGCCGCGTCGCCGTGCATGGGTAAGGCCCCCACCGTCTCCCCCGCGGGGAGCCGGGCTGGGGAAGCATGTGTGCCCCAGGGTGCCCCGCGAGTTAGGGCAGAAGCAGTCAGGGGGCCACGTCTCTGCTTCCTCTGGCTCACTGCCCCCTTGGCAGCCCCGCCCTGAGTCGGCGTGCCAGGCAGGGCCTCGTGTGACCCCTGGGACCGTCTCCTTGAACCCTTCCCGATGGCTCTTCTCTACCCTTCGGCAGTTGTCTCACTTGCGTGAGCTGGTCAGAGTCCTCAAGGGGGTTGTGTGAACTTTTCATTGCAGCCACCCCAAAGTACTACAAGCCCAGCGGCCTGCACCAGCCAGATGTGCTGTGCTCCGGTTCTGTAGATGGGACGTCCGACCCAGGTCTCTGGGGGCGAAGATGAAGCGGGCAGCAGGCTGTCTTCCCCCTGGACACCCTGTTCTGGCTCCAAGCCGGAATCCTCTAGATCTTGGAGGGGAGAATCCATTTCCTGCTCATTTGGGTTCTTGGCAGAATTCGGATCCTTGGGGCCCCCCGTTTCCATGCTGGCTGCTCATTGTGGGACTTTCCCAGCCACCATAGGCTGGCCACAGGTCCTCTCTCGGCCCTTCCCCTTTCCCGAAGCCAGTGGGGTTGGGCCAAGTCCTCACACCGTCTCCTCTCTCTGACACAGAGCAGAGGCGCAGAGAGGCGGGGGTGTGGAGGCCACGGAGGACCAGTGTGGTCGGGAGCTGCCCTACGGACAAGGGCAGGATCCCGGCCGGCGTGGTCACTGCGGGCCATCTGGTCTGTGGATGTCTCCTGGATGGTCTTCCTGGACATGCTTGCCCATCGATCCAGCCCCCGGGCCCTCTGCACGTCCGGCTCGCCCGCACCGTGCACACACGAGACCCCACGCACCAGCCAAGCGGTGGAGGTGCCACCAGAGAGGTTTCTGTGCCGCCACTGTAGCCGTGCCAGCCCGGGGACCCACATCTGCAATGCGCAGAACACATGTGCGCGGCACGCCGAGGCACCCCCACACCACACGCCACCATCACATACACAATCAGAGGAAACACATAAACATTCAGGTACACCCCCCCCCCCGCGTACCACAAACCACGAAGACACACACACACACACCCAGCCCCTCGCCCGTACCCCGTCATGCACACAGCCGAGCAAGGGAGCGCTGCTTACTTCCTGAGGAGCGTCTCCCCACATCCGATGGCTTGTTAATTGACTCTGGCTGCAGGCCTGTTTATCATCTTTCCCCAGTGCCTGGGCACCAAATGAAGATAGATTCCAGGAAGCTTTGAAATGTTCCCAACCCAGGAGCCTCAGATTCACATGCTTTGAAGATTACAACAAGTTTTAATTCTCCTACCCTCACCCTGGCTTTTTAATTAGTTTTAAACTCTTCCTCTAAATATGCTCTGCATCCATGATTTTAAACTTAATATGGGCTCACTCCTTCAGCCCTTGCTGTGTGCCAGGATATGATAAGCAAGTCCCGGCTTCCACCTCCCTGGGGCCTGCTAACTGCCCAGAAGGGGAGGACGAGGCAGCATCACTATCACTATCATTCCCATTTGATAGATGAGAACACGAGGCCTCAGATCAGCATAGCGGGTGGGGCCGGCGGTGAATCCAGGCTGCTCAGCCCCAGACCTCAAGTAGGTCTGAAAAGCTCATGTAGTCGTGCTTCCGATAGATGATTGGTGATCTGGAAAGCACAGACAGGAGCAAAGGAGAAAATACAAACGTCTAGAGAATTAAGCTCTTTGCATTTTGGTGGATTTGTTCTCAACGCATTTGTGTAAGTATAAACATATTTTATTTTCTGAGGCAGGGTTGCGTTCTCTAAGTGATTGCGGGGGCAGCTTGTTCCCATGAAATCGTTCCTTTTCAGAGACTTAAAAGGGACAGAGGAGGGAAGAGGAAACTGAGCGGCAGAGGGCGTGTCCTTGGGTCAGTGAAGCAGGAGAGCTGAGGGAGGCTTGTTGCTAGTGGCAGGTGGCCCTTTTCTTCTTGGACCGAGAGGAACACTGGAATTTTCTGGACTCAGGTGGCGTGGTGGGAATGCCGGCCCTGCCCACGGCCCTGGGGCAGTCCCCGGGGCAGAGACGCTGCAGGCTGTCCAGGCCGCCCTCTGGAACCGGGGCTGGGGAACCCCGCATGGCCCAGTCGTGCGGACTGGCCCAGGGTGCGTGTGGGGGCCTGGCCTGGTGCCTGTACGCGGGGCCCCCGCACAGGGCTATTGCCTCTGTGTTTTACACATGCGCAGCCCTTCCGGAGCAGAAGTGACATGCGCCCATGTCTGGGCTTGTCCCGTGTGTCGGGGCCCAGGACTTGTTCCCCTTGACCAGGGGGAGGGAGCCGTGGGCGGCAGGCAGGGCTGTTCTTCCAGATGAGGAGCAGGAGCACACGGATTCTGCCAGGAGGAGGGGTTCTTCATTCCTGACTCATCCAGCCCCTCAGCAGACCCTTTGCTCGCGTCAGGGGAAGCATCCAGAGCCCGGCTCCATACCTCCACAGCTACCAGCCGGGCCCAAGCACCATTATGGCCAGACGTTCTGCGGACCCCTGGCTGGCTTCCCTGTTCCTGCCTGTGCCCCTTGCGGTCCTTCTCCATCCGGCAGCCAGAGGGCCTGTGGCAGTGCCATCAGCTCAGCGGGCTCCTCTGCTCAAGACCACCCAGGGCTTCCCCTCCTTCGGAGCAGCACTGGCTCGCGGCCTCCCTGCCTCCTCTCCGGCCACCCTCCTCCTCCTCCCGGCCTCCCGGCCTCCTGCGGCGTGCTCCTGCATCAGGGCGCTGTCCTGGCCCCGCCTTCTTCTGGAGCATTCTTGGTCCCGACAACTGCAGGGCCTCCTCCTCCCTCTCCCAGGCCTTGTGGAGTGCCCCTGCTGACCCTGTAGCAAACGACAGCAGCCCCCACGGCGGTCTCCGCTTCGGCCTGTTCCTGCGTCAGTCGGTGTGGGCGACCTCTAGATGTGTGTCTGCTGTCTGTGCCCCCCCCCCCCCCGCCACACAGGGGCCGGACTCCGCTCTGTTCCATCCCCAGTACCCGCTGCCTGCCCGACGATTGTAGGCACTCCATAAACAGCTACGAGTGAAAAAATGAGCCTTCGGGAGGTAAATGGGGGAAAGGACAGCGGCGCCTTGGAGTCCGGCAGTGTGATGTGTGGGGTTGGCCGTCGCCCCTGATGTCTCCTGCATCTTCAGTAACACCTGCTTCCCTCCCCTGCCCCGAGCCCTGGGTTTTATTTACTCTGGGCTGTGTTGAGGTTCGGTTCCCCCTTTGGTGGCTGTGGGGGGAGAAGAGACCTCCCCTGGGGGCTTCAGCCCTGTCCCCGCTGGCCGGGAGGGCTGGAGTCAGGGCTCCACCTCCTCCCCATGGGGACTGCCTGGTCACTGCTGTGGTAACACGCAGGCCACCTCATGGAAGGAGACAGGAGGGGGACATGAAGTCCTTTTAGCCAGGGAAAGGGAATGTCTGACCGGGAGTTGCAGGGACAGGGTGCACCGAAATTGGGAGGGAGTAAAATATGTCTCTCATCACGCGCTTTCAGACCCACTCAGTATCTCTAAGAAGCATCTGGAACATCTCCAAACATAAGTCCCAGAGCCTACATCCTGGCTCGCCCCTGCTAAGCAGCTGCAGGGGGGCAGGGGCCACTGGGAGCTAAAGCCTGTGTTCCAGGGGACCTGTCCAGCTGGCCCGCAGCCCCTGAGAGGCAGGGGTGAGGCTGAGGACAAAGGCAGGAAGGATAAATCGCCACATTGTAGCCCATTTGATTTGGGGAGGGTGGAAGGGAAGCTGATGGAGGATGTCAACATTTGTCACGGGCGTGCCAGGCGCTGCATGCCGGGGCAGGCAGGCGCCTCTGGTCCCAGGCAGAGAGAGGGCCGGGCGGTCCCCCAGAGGGATCAGTGGCAGGGAGCAGGTGCTGGCGGCGGGGGGAGGGCGCCGAGGATGCCCCGCTCCCTTGTCATTTAGCTATAGCACGAATTATTAATGGGCCACTGTTTTGGATGCATGCGTGCGCGTGCGCACACACACACACACACACAGCTGAACATCGTTTTGCCATCATTCAGCTCCTGCTCAGCTCTGCGCTGCGATGAGGAAAGTGCTATTTGATCAGAGGGTAGGAGCGGCACCGGGATGACCGCCATTCCCCTGTGGATTCACCCAAGAGGCCAGGAGCATGCTCTGTGCGGGGCTCTCAGCCTTCTCGGAGCTCTGATCTTACTGGTGGCCCTCTCCCCAGCCTTTTGGATTTTCCTCTCTTTTCCAGCCATTCTCTCCTCTGGCAGGAGGGGGTTTGGCCCGTCCCTGCCCAGCATGCCGGCGGCTCCAAGTCCCACTGCTCAGGGCTGACGCGTCCCAAAGCCTGGGACACAGCACCTAGCCCCACTGCCAGGAATTGAATTTCCAACTTTAATCTCTCTTGATGTATTGCCAGGGAAGGAGAGGAAAGAGAGAGAGACAGAGACAGAGACAGAGAGAGACAGAGACAGAGAGAGACAGAGACAGAGAAAGAGAGAGGAGAGTCTTTCCCAGCAAAGCCACACACAAAAGGTGTGTGGAGGGATGTAGACTGTTATAGAGGCAAAATTCCAGGACATTCTCAAGCATTTAGGGCCATTCCTGCGAATAAGATTGGAGGCCGAGAGTTTCCCATATGAAGACTCAGGTTCTCAAAACACCTTCCTTTCCTCTTAGCTTCCATGCACCGATCCCTCGTGAGGAGGGCGTTCTGCGGTTGAGGCTGTCCATCCTTCCGGCCCCTGGGTCTTTGCATCTGCACTTCCCTCCACGTGGGCCTCTGTTCCCCCCACATCATCCCTCCAGAATTTTGCCTCCTCGTCGGTCTCTGTACCATCCTGCCTGCCCCAGGAGGCCTTCCTAATCTGCCGAGCAGGGAGTATCTTCTGGATTTTGCAGAGCCTGATGCAGTTGACATCTCAGAGAAGCTGCATCTAAATGCTCCCCAGTGTCCTGGACTCAGAGCCACTTCCCTGTCAGACGCTGGTGAACTAGAAGTGTGAAAAAGGCTACATAAGACACCCAAGGGCACTTGGCTCCCGAAACGCCATCACGAACACATGCCCTGACCCACCCCGCTCCCTCTGGAGGCACGTTGGGTGCCCCTGGCTTTGGTCAGAGAGGCAGTCAGTTGTCTCAGTGTTCTTGGAGTCACCCATACCGTTCTGGACATTCACATCCCCCCCTTCACGATCTGTGGCTCTGGGCTGCATTCTGACCTCTGTCTGGCCTCCCCATGCCCCACCCGTCCTTTGACCTCATACCCTCCAAAGGCCAGGAGATGAGCTTTTCTCTTTGTCTTCCTCTCAGGTTGGGATTCTTCCTTGGTTAGATTCCCTTTCCAGGGTGCAGGGCAGGAGCCCGGCTTAGCCCAGTGACTGTGAACTCAGGCGCACGTCCATGCTGTTCCAGCCCCAGCTCTGGGCCCTGGCCCAGCCTGCAGGAGTGTGAGTTCGGACAGACCTGCACTCAAATGGCCTTCATTCATGGGCCCATCAGGTAGGCCCCGTGCCAACACAGATCCCTGTCACCGTGGCACCAGCCATCCACCCGCCTACTTCCTGCCTCATCTGTACAAGACAGAGAATCCACCAAATGCCCAGGGCTCCTGTGAAGATCAGATGCTATTGGGCAGGAAACGCCTCACACATAGTAAGCATTCCAAGATACCTGCCATTGTTAGTTCTGGATCTTATTCTCATCCAAAAGTGGAAAACAAAGACCTGCCTTGGAAGAGGAATGTGAGATTTAAGGGCAATGATATATTTAAAACTGAAATTGTGACCCTAAAGAAATAACTACACTCCTGTATTCACTGTGGCATGATTCAGAGTAGCCAAGGATTGGAAACAACCCCAATGTCCACTGACATTGTATGGATAAAACAATATGATCTATCTATGTATATATAGTGGGATGTCATTAACCTCGAAGAGAGAAGGAAATCGTACCGTTTCTAATGGCAGAGATGGCTCTGGGAAACATTATGCTAACTGAGATAAGCCAGTCACAGGACAGGGACCCGTGCTATATAGACTGAGTGTTGGTGTCCCCCCTCCCCAAATTTATAGCTTGAAATCCTAGGCCCCAGTGTGATAGTATTTTTAGGTGGAGCCTTTGGGAGGTGCTTAGGCCCCAGTGTGATAGTATTTTTAGGTGGAGCCTTTGGGAGGTGCTTAGGTCTTGAGGATGGAGCCCTCATGAATGGGGTCACTGCCCTTACAAAGGACTCCAGAAGACTCCCTTGCCCCTGCCACCGTGTGAGGCCATGGTGAGAAGACAGCCATCTTGGATGTTGGAGCCATTGATTTGGGACTCCCAGCCTCCAGAAATACACGAAACGCATTCCTGTGAAGTCATGCAGTCTGTGGCCATTCGTTACAGCAGCTCGACCAGACTTAGACAGCGTGATTCCACTGTAGGAGGTGTCTAAGATAGTCGAAGTCGAGAAAGCTGAGGGGACAGTGGTGGCCGTCAGGAGCCAGGGTGTTATTGCCCAGATGGTGTAAAGTTCCAGTGAGACTGGATGAGTGAGTTCTAGAGGTCTGCCCTACACCGTGGGGCCTGGCTAACATGGCGCCGTGCACCTAAGACCTTGCCAAGGGGGCAGCTCGAGCTCACGTGGCGTTTCCTTACCACAAAACAAAGGCAAAACAGGAGTGTCAGGGAGGCTCAGTCGGTTAAGCGTCTGCCTTTGGCGCAGGTCGTGATTGCAAGAGTCCTGGGATCAAGCCCCCCGTGGGGCTCCCTGCTCCCTGCTCCCCCCACGGGGAGCCTGCTCCTCCATCTGCTCCTCCCCCAAATAAATAAATAAATAAGTAAATAAAATTCTTAGAACAAGACAAAACAAAAGCCAAACCGAACCAACAGAATGACAGCAGCAGGAAGAGCCCACGGAAGTACAAGCCGACTTTTGGGGACCGTGGCTACTCTGTGGCCTTGTCTGTAGTCGTAGTGTCACAGGTGCGTGCGTGTCCCAACCCATCAAGGTGTGTACAATAAAAGCAAATGGCTTTTTGAATATTAAGAATACCTCAGTAAAGTGGAAAATGATTTCTTTTTTTTTTCTCTTTTTAAGATTTTATTTATTTGACAGAGAGAAACACAGCCAGAGAGGGAACACAAGCAGGGGGAGTGAGAGAGGGAGAAGCAGGCTTCCCACTGAGCAGGGAGCCCGATGTGGGGCTCAATCCCGGGTCTCCACGATCTTGACCCGAGCCGAAGGCAGTAGCTTAACCAACTGAGCTACCCAGGCACCCCAAAAATAATTTCTTGAGAATATGAAATGAAAGACGGCATCGGTCTGAGTGTCCTAGCTCGGGTCTCTGAAGCTCCCTCCCAGGCAGAGTGGAACTGGCTGGGGCTCAGCTGCCCAGAGACACAGAGGTCAGGCTGAACCCCAGGAACCTACAGGACCTAGAGAGCTTCCTGCCCCCCGCGGCTTTTCATGACATCTGCACAGTTTCTTCATTTAGCGAGGCCCAGAGAGGGGAACTGAGCCAACCACGGCCCCCACACACGTGGCAGGCCCAGCCGTACCTCCCCCGGGCCGGTTCCAGCAGCTTCCTACTTATCTCCCTGCCCCCCTGCCTTCCATAAAGTCCAGACTGGGGGGTGGGAATGATCCTGTGGGCAGCCTATGGGCCTCCCTGGGACTCAGCTGCCCAGGATCGGACTCGGGGTCCTACGGGAGGCTCCCCGACACCGCTCTCACTGAAGGTCCTCAGCATGTTAGCCCTTTTAGTTTTTTTTTTTTTTTAATATTTTATTTATTTATTTGACACAGAGAGAGATCACAGGTAGGCAGAGAGGCAGGCAGATGGAGAGGGAGAAGCAGACTCCCTGCTGAGCAGAGAGCCCGATGTGGAACTCGATCCCAGGACCCTGAGATCATGACCTGAGCTGAAGGCAGAGGCTTAACCCTCTGAGCCATCCAGGCACTCCAGCACTTTTAGTTTTAAAAAAGAAAAGGTATTTATGTGCAAAGCCACTTATCTCTTAGCACCTCCAGATAAATCTTCTAATTTACGGATGAGCTGACACCCTCCAAGAGCCCGAATCAATGTGTGTCACTGTAAATCCAAGCTGGGCCTTGGCATTGACTCCTAACAGCCAAATGACGGCCTTTGCATTTGCACTGGGCCTGCCAGGGGACAGCTGGGGCAGAATCTGGTGGAAGGGCCCTGGGAGCCCTCCCATTCTGGGCCTGGACCCTGCCCGCCAGCCCGGTTTTCCTTATTTCTCAGATGCCATCTTGGCTCTAGGGCCCTGTTGTCTGCTTGGTAACATCAAGTCATCCTTCAAGGCCCAGCTCAGGTGCCGCCTGCTCTTGAAGGCGCTCTTAGAGTTGCCCACTTGGAATTGTCTTCTCCATGTTGCCCTGGGGGTGTGTCTGGGAAATACCATGATGACAACTGACCTCAGAGATGACAAACTGTGCACTGGCCCCTTCCAAGGTTGGGAGCACTGTGATCAGGGCTCTGTCTTTCCCCCTCTTCTGCTCACCAGCGTGGGGGAACTCTTTGGGTAGCATTCATTGATTGAGCACCTACTGTATGCTGCTGTTCACTGTGCTTGGGGCTCAGGGGCGGGTCAGATACAGCCCTAGGCCTGGAGGTGCTCACGGTCTCATCAGGAAGGCAAACGCGAAGTTAGGTATCACACGTGCTCCGGGGACAATGGGAGCGCAGGGGCAGCATCTCAGTCAGCCTGAGAGGTCAGGGTGGGTCTCCCCGAGGAGACCCAAAGGCCACTAGGAGGTGGCCAAGTGAACAAGTGGGGAGGAAGGATGCTCTCCCTTGTGCCGCCTGGTTCTTTTGGCTGTCAGTACAGAGAGCCGTGCAGGCCGCCTTAAAGAAACACAGGATGAGAGAAAGTGTGCGAGGGCCGGCTTGCTGCCTGGGTCCCCAGAGCCAGGAGTGGTGCGTTGGTCTTCTGAATGGTGTAGTTGCCTTTGGCCGTTAGGATAAAAGCGTTTTGTTAGGACCTTCCCCTGGCCCTGTCCATGAGGGAGGCCAGTCACTGATTCCAGAGACTGGATCAGACCTGCTACGACCCTTGACTCTGAGGATCCTTGAGGCCAGATTTAACCAGGAAGTGTTGGGTCTGTCTTGAGGGCAGTGGGATAGAGAAGGAGTGGCTGCCATTGGGCTGTCTGCACCCTGCCCTCTTCCCTGTCCTCAGCCACAGACATGTCCCAGCCCTCTCCTCCGGCCAGTGGCAGGTGGGGGCTGGGCATCCTCGGGGCGCCTCAGCCCGGCTTTGGGGAGGGGGGGGAGCCAGAAACAAGCCATGCACTCACGAGCACACCAGCCCTACTCTCTTGGCTCCATCCCAAGGTGCGTGCTTTTCGTCAGCCGGGTTTTGCTGCAGTTCCTGTGTGTTTGCTGGTTCTCCCTTCACTCTGCAGCCCGGGACTGAACCTCTGCAGTTTTGGGAGAGGCCTGACCCCCGGCTAGTCCTTGAAGCCCTTATAAACTGAGGTGCCCTCTAAACCCTTAGCCTGGTGTCCTGGTGCGAGAAATATTTATTGAGTAAATGGATGAATGGAGGAAACGGGTTAGAATGCCGTGGATTCTAGAATCGCTGAAGCATGGGGTGCTGCTGGTCGTGCTCAGGCTTCCTGGGATGCCAGCCTGTCTGTGACTCAGCCCAAGTTTTCCAGGCTTCTTTGGATACGGAAAATGGGATAGCTGGCTATCATTAGGGGCCATTTTTAAAAAGTTTTATTTATTTAAGTAACCTGGGCTCAAACTCACAACCCCAAGTTCAAGAGCCGTGTGCTCTTCTGACTGGGCCAGCCGGGTGCTCGTCCTTAGGGACCAGTTTGAAACCCACCGCAGCCCCTGGTGTGTCAGCCTCCCGCCTTCCCTAGCTGCCCTGCGCTAGTTCCCACCTGCCTGGGGGCTGCTGCACAGAACTATGCGTTGGTGCCAAGATTCTGCTGCGTCGGTGTCAGGATATGCATGTCCCCATATGTGCACAGGTCCATGTAAAATTTCCAGGATTTGTACATCGTTTGCCTGGCAGTGTCATTTCAGGCCTGTTGCTCCAGCATAATTATTACTGAAGTCCCCCTTCACCCCACAAGTGCCCTGTTCCAGATGATAAACTATGTGGGCATAGATTTATATCTGTGCTCACTGGGGGATTTTCCCCATGGGGCCATATCTTCTAGTTTTCAGGGGCTCCAAGCTATAGGGTTCCCCCATGGCCTCGTCCAACTTTCCTTTTAAGTCTGTGAACTTCTCAAACTTTCACAAAGGCATTAGAACTGAGAGCTTTTCTAAAAGCGTTAAAATTGTGGCAGCTTATTCTGGGCAAGGAGGTGGTTTTCTAGCCTGGGTCTAAGTAAAAGCCTTCCATTCTTCCGGGGCCTTTGATCCGCTGGCTCCCACGACTATGTCTCAGACATTTCCCGCAGCACCAGACTGGACAACAGTCAGTGAGCCATTGATCAGAGCCATGTTCCAGATGTACATGTCAGTCTCTGAGATCCCAACATCTGTCATTAATTCAACTCCGCAAATATCGACCGAGCACATGGTTTAAGCAAACACTAGAGGACTCCACTGGTCCTTGGCCAATTTTGAGACTTGAAGCTTATTTGAATTTAAGCTGGCATGATAGGAAGAGCTTTGGCTCCTGTTAGCTCACTGGAGCAGGTGCCTGTTGCTGAAAAGTCGCTTCTAGCAACTGTGGACTCATTTGTCCCAAACCAACTCTCCTGCTAATAACAGTCACAACGTTTGGAAAAATGTTTTCTTTAACAACCTCATTATATGAAGGCTTTGGAGAGTGACAAAGCAGGCAGAAATGAAAGGGGATTTGATACCTGAAGAAAGAATCATTCTTGACTAAATTTCCTGTTTTTATGGTTTTGCACCTGCAGCACATTTTAGTTGTGGCAAAATTTCACAGAGATACCTGAAGTCTTGTTGAGGGATCATGAGAACTGAGTTTGGGACAACCACTGTATCTCTCAAGTGAGAGGAGAAATCTATACAGAGGAGAAACGCAAGAGAGGGCAGCCTAAATTCTATGTATAGATTCTGCCCAAATCTCTATCTTCAACTATGCATTTTGGAGATAAATTCTAAGTAGTCCAGCTGAAATGAAAAGCACTAGGTAGAAATGTTATTGCTGGCTACTAAAGGGGAGATGAAGTTTGAAGTTTGAGTTCAGCCAAGTCAACTGCCTATTAAAATAAAAATCTATAAAGTTGAGAAGAATCTAACAGAACCCAGAGTCTTTACAGGACACCTTTAACAGTGTCTAGAATACAACTCCAAATTACTAGACCTATACAGAACAGAGAAATGTGATGCACAACCAAGTTACCTTTTCCTACAGTATTGTATAATAAGCCAATGACAAGAGCTTGGTGTAACATATAACAATAACATTTATTTTTGTTTACATGTCTACAGATCAGCTGACTGCTTCTGCTGACTTGACTGGGCTCACTCATACATCTGTGGTCAGTTGACATTTGGCTAGGTAGCTTCACTGATTGGGGCTGAATCCTCTTCCATACCTTGGGCCTCAATGTGGGCAACAGAGCTGACTTGGTTTTGTTCCAGTTATCCTTGAACAGGATAGCTGAGCATGTTCCAGTGGTGATGCCTCAGAAGGAAAGGGTGGAAATGCACAGGCTTCTTGAAGCCTGGGTTGTGAACAAGCACACTGATCTTCCAGTGCATTCCATTGGTCCAAAGCAGCCACAAGGCCAATGGGAGTAGCTCTGAGGTCACACTGAAAGGGCTTGGGTATAGGAAGAGGTGAAGAACTGGGAGATTTTGTAATCTATCCATTACAGCCATAAAACTATGACTCTGCCTCTTTTGGTGGGAGATGATTCCAGGAAATACCAGTCGGGAGTAAGAAAGGTGAGCAAAGGGAAGGAAGAAAGCCAGACAAGATACGCTGAGCAGATTGTTGCAGAGGGGAGCTGGTATGTAATTCTCTGGAGACCTCAGGAAACAGTGAGAAGCATGCCTCTCAGTTCGCCTACCCAGGGGCTGAGGAAACTGGGATATTTTTCTATCAAACCCCATTCATCCTAAGGGCTGCTTCCTGAAGTATTGATTCCCCAGCACATTCTTTTTGACTCTTGATATTTTGCCTGATGGACTGTTTCTTGGAAAGGAGTAGAAGGTGGGTGGGGTTTCTACTTAGTTCACGCCAAAGCTGACCCAAGTCAACAAGCATGGAAGTGAAGATGTGAACTGAATCCAACAGAGGAAGACAGGGCAGGGATTCATTAGAGGTCTGGGGAAGACTCTGGGTACACACACTCCATGCAAAAGGATGTTTAAGCCAAGTATACCTACATCTCTAGTTGAAGAGAGCCCTGAGTGACATCTGGGTTTATAATTCTAACACAAAGTTCTCAATGAGGGCAGTAGGGAGGCCTATAAATATTTCCAGAAGTGCATTTTCTAAATACACATGCCCACCTCACCCCCTATGAATTAGATCTCGTTTACTCTTTCCCATTGGTATGCTGGGAAATGTTTAACAATAGGCTCTGTGGGGAAATGTATGCATATATATACATACATAAGCTTACTATACACTTTTCTTATGTTAAATATGTGTGGCACACAACTTACTAGTAATGAAATATACAATATTCTTTATTGTAACTTCCATATACTAATAGATTCTCATAGAAAGCATTAGTTTACTTTTGCAAACTTTTACTGATTTTATCTATAGCCCACCTATCATTACAGTTGCTGACTAAGCAGTTACAACATGAATCTTGTTTGGTAGTGTTGTTGGTGTTCATAAGAGGAACAGGAAACAATACCATCATATGTCGGAAGTCCACACATTTGTCAATGACGTAAGCAATGTGTTTGTTGAGTCAGATGGTCTTTGAATACTAGACCATGTCCTCACATTTTTGTGCTATTCACAATATAGTAGTAACAGATACAATACACTTTTTACATTCATCTGCATAATTAACACTTGCTTTATCACTTTCTTGTCTAGAAATCCACACACAAAAAAAGCCAAGCCCTGATGGGAAGAGTTTGCTGATTTTTGTGCTGTCAGTATTTCTTCTGTGGTTGAGTTCTGGCTTCCAGGACGAGGCCATTGACTGTAGAGGTGGGGAAGTTCTCAGCAGAATCACTACCGACTTTTCCCTGTGCAGACACCACAGATAACCTTAAGAGCCCAAGCAGAGTAAACTGTAGTAAAGTTTTAGAATTTATTATATTTGGTATTTATGTATTTTATTATAATTTTACATAAGTTAATGTTCACTAATGTCTTGGTTGAGCAATCAGCTTGTGAAATTTCTGAAAATGTAATAAGTCCTCTGCAAACGCATGTGAGCTGACTCCCAGGACACCTGCGTGGTTCTTCCCTTCCCACTCGCGGGTGGGACTTCCCAGAGGAATTTCTGTTTCCCCCACATATGGTATGCTCCAGACCTGGCCTAACTCCTGGCACAGGGAATGCCATTTATAAGGGGTCCATGAGTAAATAAAACCCTGTGTTTTTTTTCTAAGAACCCATGATACTAACAGGCCATTCTTCTACTCCTCCTCCCACTATGCTGTGTGAGGCAGTGGGGTGTAGACATGAAGGCAGCCTGAGTTTGGATCCCTGCTCTGCCGCAGACTCGCTGTGCGACTGTCAACCATTATGAACCTGCCCATGCCTTGCGGAATAGGTGTACTTGTACTAGCTCCCCCCTAGAGGAGTAATTGTGTGATGTGAGTGAGTGACTATGCTTCAAGGGCTAAGAACAGTACCTGGTACCTAATAGACCCTATATTGGTATTTGCTATTATTATTAGTAGTAGAAGTAATAGTAGCAGCAGCTAATCATTTATTAGGCATTGT
>PITA01004566.1:57043-121738 GCA_004023965.1 Spilogale gracilis
GTGTGTGTGTGTGTATGGGTATGTGTGTGAGTGTGTAAAACATTTGT
Source organism: Spilogale gracilis (assembly GCA_004023965.1). NCBI lineage: Eukaryota > Metazoa > Chordata > Mammalia > Carnivora > Mephitidae > Spilogale > Spilogale gracilis. The sequence goes on from PITA01004566.1 coordinate 57,091, forward strand.
ATCCACCAACTGGACTTAAAAATTGTCACTGTTCTGTTGTGTTTCTTCAGGTTTTGACCGAGCAGGATATTACAGAGAAAGTTAGAATCGTTTTCGTTTTCCTTTCAAGGGGAGGCCAAAGGGCAAACTGCTGACCCCACAGAGTGGAAGAGCAAGGAGGGATGGGGGTCTGTGTGCAGGTGAGGAGCCCGGGAGAAGGGGAGTGGCGGCCCACACGTGGACACTCAGGCTGGGGTGGGTGTGGCCTGTGTCACACATGCACAGTGCCGTAGGGGTGCAGCCGAGGACAGGGTGGGGGAGCAGCGGGTCATGACCCCAGCCGGTCTTTCTCAAGTGCTTCCAGTCCTGGAATTGAACGGCATGAGGACCCCCCAGGAGCAGAGCAGCCTCACGCTCCGTCTCAGCGCAGAAGTTACAAACGAAAGAACACGTCGTCCAGCAACCCCAAAGATAGGAGTGGAGCTGAAATCCACCGTGGCAGTTCCGAAAAGATGCCAAATAGCACACTCCCTTTAGTGACCGCCACCCCCCTTCTCCCCAGGGCGCCCACAGCCCCAGGCAACGAGGAAGCTACCTCCCGCCCTTTGTGTTGCTCAGCACAAATGTCCCCGTTCTGGAGTCAGGCCTTTTTAATGTCACCAACACATTTTCCCACCGCAATTCCTTCCTGTCCTTCTCTTCACCTGTCCCTGAACTCTGCACGGCAAGGGAGGCCTCCTCTCTCCCCAGAAGATGCAGCGTGGTGTGGGTCCGGGGGGAGGGGCCGACAATTTCTCGCCTCCCCGCTTCTCCATGGTCATTCATGTACACCGTGACCTCCGATTGCATGCAGATTGAATCACTGCTCTAATAGAAGCCTAATTGGCAGGCTTTGCAAAGAGATGACGTCCTCTGGGGAAGACAGGCCAGTTCCTGTGGGACTGGAGCTGAGTTGTGAAGGAAGGTGTCAACAGGTCACCAGAGGGGAGGAAACTTGCTGAATGAGGGAGCATCAGGGACAGAAGACAGGATGGGGGGCTGTCGGGGAGAAGCACACAGACCGCGCGATGAGGCCGGAAAGCTAACGAGAGCCTCTGTTTACCGTGGCGTTGCTCAGTATTTATTTCAGTATTGCCCCTGAAGGAGACAAATTAAATTTAAATCTAATTTCTCCCTAACGAAAAAAATTAAATCGTAAGGAATGCAGTTTTGTCGAGCGGGGTTGAGCTCTGGAGGACTACGGACTCTCATAAAATGCTGTGATTCCTGGGGCTCCATTCTGGGCCCCCTTCTCTGTTCTACTCATGTGCCCTCTCGGGACAGTAACATCCACTCCTGTGTATCGATGAGCACATGTGTGTGCACAGGACTCTCCCATGTCTAGGCGGCAGGAGCGTGTCTGGGGACATGAATGAAACCCTTTGCCAAGTTCTCTTCTCCTCACCCGCCCCCCACCCTCATCAGCGGCACTCAGTGTCTCAGGGACGGATGACACAGAAGGGACCCGGCAATTTCCAAAGCCAGGGCTTTTGAGTTAAGAGAGGAGGCCTTTTGAGTTTCACAAACCTAGGTCTGAAATATGGTGTCAAGTCCCCGTGTGTAAGCAGGGAAGGAGGCCAGACTTTGCCACGCTCAGTCCAGATGGGGGCTGTATGAACTCAGCAAGGAGGGACGGGAGGTGAGATGCTGCCCCGTCTCATGAGACCACGCAGCTCCGCTTCCCGGGCCCTGTGCCATACCCTGGGATCAGAGCGGAGCAGGAGCCCCTGGGAGGCTGCAGAGAACCCCAGGGATGGGGAAGCTGGGTTGTCCTGAGGAGCTCCTGGGAATGTGGCAGGGCCTGGCGTGGACGTATCAGCGGGGTCTGGGAGCAGAGAGGAACTGGTTGCCATGGGTCACCATGTGGGTGGCCTCAGATAGTGGCCACGTCCTTGCGCACCTGGCCAGCTTGGTGCAGACTTCTCCTCCGTGCAGAAGAGGGCTCCAGAAGGGCTTAGACCAAGGCTTGGAGAGACTTGTGCAGACCAGAGACCACAGACCAGCAGGACCAGGGGTTTAGAAATCACTGTGGGGCAAGAGGAAGACTGAGGTTACATTTTTGCCCTCCCTGCAAAGTGAAGGCTGCTAACAGAAGTGAGCCATTTATAGAAGACGGCAAGGCTCATCCCTCAGGCACCGTGTTTCAGTGAGAGCTTCGTCCTCACTGTGTTAATCTCTAGGAGGGGCCTTTCCCACTCATCAGACACGCGCGGGCAACGATGGGGTCAGTGTCTCCGCTCAAATGCTTGTCAGGTGCACCAGACCCCGTCTGGCCAAGGGTGAGCTGCCAGCCTCTTCCAGAACCTTCTCCTCCCCTGCTGTCCTCGCCAGCTCAGGGAAGGCACCCCTACAGGCCTCATCTCCCTGAGGGGCACTAGATCACCTCCTTAGAGCCTCTTCTCTGTCCTCATCCTTCCTTTGGCCCTGACCTTCATCTGTGACTTGATGGTCCCTCCCCCCACCCCGGCCCCACCCCCCATCCTGCTACAGTGTCTTCCTAAACTGAGTTCTGTCTTTCGTCCCTCTTCTGTCTCCTCCACAGACTAGTGATAACAAGGATGAAAATAACATCATTATTTAACAGTTCACATCAATTGGGTGCTTCCTGTGAGTTAGGCATCATGCTAATTGCTTTTAATAGAGTATCTCATTTAATCGTCACATCGCCGTACTTCCCGTGCTATTATCATCCCCATTTTGCAGATGAGGAAAACGAAAGTCAGGAAGGTCAAGGGCTTTGCCGAAGGCTCCGAGCGAGGAAACACCAGGGAAGGACTGGAACGAGCTCTGACTCCTACTGTGCTCTTAACCCGGCATTACCTTGTTCTGTCGTTGCCTTCAGATCTTTTGATTACTGTGTTATGTTTTTATATGTGTTTCCTATTTCTTCCAGTAACTCTTGGGATACCGCTGTGTTTGAGGCGTCCTGGGTCTTTTAGGAGCTGCCCTCCTAAAACTTGCTCATGGTGAGGTTGAAGGAGATTTGGGAGTTTCGGCGGGGTGGGGTGGGAGCAGGCTCTCAAACTGAAATTACAAACAGAGAAAGAACTCTAGTTTCCAAGGTCTTTTTCTGTGTTCCAAGTCTCACTGTTTTAGCTAAGATGCTTTGGGCAGCCAGTAATGGAAACCATGACTCCTGCTGGCTTCTCATCCGTGGAGCCCCGAGGGGAGGGAGCCGCAGGGTTCACCTGCTGAGCAGTTCAGCAATGTGAGAATGTGCCCGGACCCCTGCCTTCGTCTCCCTCCCGTGCAAAGTCAGCTTCCGGCTGGGGGCAACTTTCCTTGGCGTGGACACGTGCCTGCTGGGAGGGGGGCAGAAGCTACTTCCTTGTTCACAACCAAAGAAAGGGTGGAAACTCAGCGTGGAGTGAAGGTCCAACAACCCTCAGTCTCGAGGCTGTATTGGCTCAATACAGGGACAGTAATTAGGGGATCGTTGTGTACCAAGTAGCCAAAGGCTGGTTTCTGGACCCAGTTTCATACACTATCTGCTGTTATATCTGACAGCTGCTCCTATGGCTGTGCATGCTGTGTGCATACACTGGGTGCGGAGTCCAACACGGGGCTTGAACCCTGAGATCAAGAGTCGGCTGCCTAACCGACTGAGCCCCTCTGGCGCCCCAGCATTAACTCACTTCATAGGTGCACAGATGAGCCCAGTGACCCGCTGAAGTTACTGAAGAGTAAATGCTAAAGTTGAGACTTGAACCCAGCTCTGTCGGCACCAAACACTCCCAAGAATCTCCAGCCTCTCGGTGTAAAGCTGCTTTGCTCTTCCTGAGACTGTTCTCTTTAAATGCTGCCTGTGTCCTCCGGGAGTGGGAGACGTCTTATACAAATACCGCAGTAATAGGAAGATATGTTTCACTTCTGTGTGTCACTCAGTGTTAAGTCTTTGAGTCACACATTACGGAGCTGAATGCAGGCCCAGGTCTGATTGGTTCTCTGGTCCACGTCCACATCTCTGTTCTTCATTTCCCAGCCCTGTTGGGCTGTGGAGCACAGTCCGCATTAGAGACCCGTCTGGTGGGACAGTATTTTCGATACCGCACAAAATCACTTTGAACCCTTTGTGTGTGAGCCGATGGGCGGCCGGGTACGCCGCTTGGCTACCCACACTTTGTCGGTCCCTTTGCCTCAGTGGGATCGGCTGTCAGACAGGAAGCTTCCTATGTCTTAGGATCTGCACAGACTTGTGGTGGACCTCCCGCCATGTCCCTCAACTGCAGACATCGCAGGGTCTGTTAATTCCAGTGGTGGGGGGATTTCACCTCCAGCCCCAGGCCCCTGAGTGTTGAGTCCATCCATGCAGCTAGGTCCTTTTTGGCTTCCACTACAAAACACACACAAAGCGTTTAGGCGCTTTGGAGGGATGAGGTGGGGTGTGGTTTATGTTGTAACAGTTCTCAAACTCTGGTGCGAATCCAAGCTCTGGGAGAAGGAGCAAAGGGCACAGAATGTAGGCTCGACAAAGAAGGATATGCTTTGGACTTTTGAAATTCAACCAAATTCCCCAGTTAATTCTGATCCTGAACAAACTCCAAGAACCCTGTATTACAGGAACAGAAACCTTGATGGGGGAAGAAAAGAGGTATTGTGGGCTCTTAAGTTTCCCACCAGCCATGCTGTCCCCGTGGGCTTAGACAAGATCCACGTAGTCCCAGACTCCTCTCATTTTGTTTTTCTTTTCTTTTCTTTTTGGTCCTTTCCTGCTCTTACCCCTTTAACAGAAAATAAAAATTTTCCAACTCCCCATTTACTGCCGGGAGTTTTATGGGCCGTTTTACGGATGGTGGGGTGGGCTCTGAGAAGTATGTTCTTATGTAAGGTCACCAAGCTAGCGAGCCCTGGATCTCTGAGTGTTGAGTCTGGGCTTCTCTGGCTCCAAAATGTACACATTTTCTGTTCTAAAATAGCTGTGGCCGGAGTTAAGAAAGCACACCCGAGCATTCAGACTGCTGATGTCTGCCCCAGGTTCCTACCCCAGGTGAGCAGATGAGGCACTCTTACAGAGAAGGGGTAGAGCGGGCAGTTTAGTGCACTTGGGAGTCCGGAGTTTTGACCCTGCGTGGCTGTCCCCCAGCAGTACAGACTTTGGAGAGTCACTGCTCTGCCCTGTGCCTCAGTTTCCACTCTTTAAGCATTACCTCCTATTCTCCCTCAGTGTTGCCTTTAGCCCCATGCACCTGCTCTCAGACCCCCTAAAGGAACAACCCATTTCCCCCTGGGCTCTCAGACCACAGCTGGATTTATGTACTTCCTTGCCCCCTCTGGTCTCCATCTTTGAAGGTATAAACCAGGACCCAACTAGTACTCGATTCCCTCTGCCTTCTATTCATTCCTTTAGCCCCCATGCAGCTCCAGACAGGAGCAACATGGCCACCTGTTGTCCCAGCCTGAGTGTGCCCAAAGTGTCTTCTCGTATGCTACTGTTCTGCAGGTAGAGGGTTTTCTCTCTCTTTTTTATGATTTTATTTATTTATTTGACAGAGAGAAACATAGCTAGAGGGGAACACAAGCAGGGGGAGAGAGAGAAGGAGAAGCAGGTTTCCCGCCGAGCAGGGAGCCCGATGTAGGGACTCCATCCGGGGACTCGGGGATCATGACACGAGCCGAAGGCAGACGCTTAACGACTGAGCCACCCAGGCGCCCCTCCCCTGCTTCTTAAAATTAAACCCAGTGTGGGGACTTCCTGCTGTCAGCCAGTGCCTCCCACCATCACTGCATTTTAACCAGGAGCTTTGGTGTTCACTTCAGGGCACGTGCCCTCAACGTTAGGAAGTGTATTTTCGCCAGGGTTTTCTGAGATAGGCGGCTAAAGCGTCTTTTCCTCTTCCCTCCCATTTATCTGCCTGCTTTTGTAGCCCTTCGACCGTTTTGGAGTCTGCAGCTTTAGCTGTAGCTTAGTTTTAGGATACAAAACTCACATTATTGGGGTGTGTGGGTGGGGGGGCTCAGTTGGTTAAGTATCTGACTCTTGATTTCAGCTCAGGTCATGATCTCAGGGTCATGAGATCGAGGCCCACATTGGGCTCCGCATGGGTGTGGAGCCTGCTTCAGATTCTCTCTCTCCCTCTGCCCCACCTCTATTCTCTGTCAGGAAAAAAAAATGAAAAAAACCCACCTCAGGGCATTAATGTGTCTCAGGGCATCTTCTCTGCTTTCCTCTCAGCCTACCTCTCTAGCGCCATCTACTCACCGGCTGCTCCCACTGACATTCTGTGTGTCAGACATACTGGACTTCTTTCTATTCCTCTGGTGTTCCAAGAAAGCATCATGCTCCCTCCCACCACAGGGCCTTGGCACATGCTGTTCTCTCTATCCAGAAAGCTCCTTCTTTCTCTCCGGCTCAATTTAACTCCTCTTATGTCTCATGTCTCAGCTTAGTTGTGCTGCTTCTCAGAAGCCTTCCCTGACCTTGCTGCCTCACTCCGAGGCTCCAGACAGACCCTCATGCGGCCTTCTTTCTTCATTGAACTTACCAGGGATGTCATTTTGCATTCATTCTCTCACTTCACGGGTGCCTCCCCGTTTGGGGATAGACTCTGGCTCAGTGCTCCATCTCAGTTTCTCCTAGTATGTTGTCCATAGTAAGGACTCAACAACTATTTGTTGAAAGAAAGAAGAAAAGAAGAAATAAAGTAAGAAGGGAAGAAACAAGGCTGGATAAATGGCTCACCAATGTCACAGTCAGGAATGAGTCGAACTGGGACGTGCTCCTGGGTCCTCAGCATCCAGAATCGTTGTTCTTTCTTCTCCAGAACAGCTGCCTCCCCCGTCCCAGCTCTTCCGGCCTCTGGCCCAGGCTCTGGCTGGCCTCCCTTCCGGACCCGCGTCCTTCGCTGGCTTCTCCAGTGGCCTCTGAGAACTTCTCTGATCCCATTTTTACTCTGCGTGTTCCTTTTCATCATTTTCACTGCCGATGACCCTGGATTCCATTATTTTAATCCAGGAGTTCATTGCATTTGTTCCCCCCAGGCAGATTTTAAGAAAAGGATGTGATTTTCTGAACATAACATAAGTGATAGAAGGGTCCACGGGGTCTTGTGCCTGGGGCGGTGGTCTGCCCTTGTCCAAGCGGAAGCATGTTTCTATTCACTCCTAGCTCTGCTGGCTTGCGGGAGCTTCATTTCTTGGTCACTTGCGTTATTATGGAGTCTGGCACCAGTGATTGGATGGGCCTTTGCTCTGCCAGAACACATTCACAGATTCCTTCGGCTGCGTGCGCAGTGATTAAACAGTCTGGGCTGGGCGGTAGTCCCGCCTTTCAACCCTCAGCCCTGGCGACAGGCAGTGTTTCACAAAAACGCTTGGATTTTTCCAACTCTGGGTCTACTGGCTGCGAGCACTGTGACCTCAGGCAGGTTACTTAACTCTGTGACCCTCGGTTTCCTCTTCTACAAAGTTAATAACGTCTACCTCTGGGAGGAGTTGGGCTGGTATGTAGACGCTGCTCTGGACTGAATGTGCCCCCACCCCCAAATTCATACCTTGAAATTCTAACTCCTAACAGGATGGTATTTGGAGGTGGAGCCTTTGGGGGTGTTAGGCCACGAAGGCAGGTTCCTTATGATGGCGTTAGTGCCCGTGTAAAACGGACTGCCCTTTCCTCCATGCGGCGACGCAGTGAGAAGGTGGCCGTCTGAGAAGGCTCAGGTGCGTCTCAACCAGACGCTGAAGCTGCTGGTGCCTTGATCTTGGGCTTCCTGGCCTCCATGACTGGGAGAAATACATCTCTGTGGTTTCTAAGCCCCCCGGTTGATGAGTTTATTACAGCGGCCCAAGTTCACTGAGGCAGCAAGGGTGTGGAGCCCCTGCCCAATGCCTGGCCCAAATAATGAGTTAAAGCATTTTCTGAATGTTGTTATGAAAGAAGGTACAAGTGATCTGTCACAGTGGTGGTGGGGGAGGTGATGAGGGGATGTGAATGCCGGTTGACCTGGGAGCTAAACTCAGGTGATCGGAGGCCCCTCTCTCCGCCCCCTGTCCTTAGAATGTGCATTCTGCTTGCCTTCCCCGTTCCAGAAACTTCCCCAAGGATAGAATCTTGAGACAAAGGATGCTAAGACTGTTTGGATGGTAGACCTGAAACCCATTAAGGCCTCTCTGTAAACTTAAGACTTAGCAGGCAGGCGAGGTGCCCAAGACAAGCTCCATAAGTAAGTTCCCTTGCTTATCCCACCTGTCACCTAGCGATCTGAAGGGCCCTCCTCTTCTTTGGGTCTTGCCCTGCCCGCTGTGGATAAGGGGACAGAAGCAGATCACACCGGGAAGCTCTGGAGGACATTGACAACCATCAAGGGCATTCTGCCACTCAGCAGCTAGTTGACCTTGGGCATTGATCCCATGCGTGCCTCAATTTTTCTCATCTGTGTAATGCCCTGAATAATTTCCATTTTCCTTAATTTGGTAAGTTAATATGAGGTGATGGAATCAGGGGACAATTGTGAAATGGGTTTGAAATGTGCATTCTAGAAGCAACTGGCTCCTTTCAGCTGTAATGCGTGGTGATTTCTGTAGATCCCTGGTGGCTTTGGCTAATTACACAGAATGTGTTCCAAAACCCTTTGGAATGACATCCCCGAGGCAATGAAAGTATAGGTTCTATTGTAATTCAGCTCCAGGAACTTTGATTGCAGGCTGCGTCCCAGCCACATTTGTGTGCTTTGTATGCCTTAAAACAAAAATCAATAAATGGTCCATAGAGCATTAAATAGGGATTAGACGTGGATAAATCACATTTCTACTTCATAAAGGACTTTAAAGTGTCCCCATTATCCCATGACAAGCTGCAGCTGGAGAACGCCCCCCATCACTGGAGCTCTGGAAGGTCCTGGGGTGGCCCTGCCTTAGCATGACCATTTGCTTATGGAGCCTTAGGTTCTCCCCACTTCACTCCGCTGACTTTCCATGGAGGTGAGTCCCTCCCCTTGGCTGGCTCATCACGCCTTCCTCCCACATAAGGAAGCCCTCGGGTTATTGCTGAGAGGTCTCAATGTTCTCAGGGCCAGTTCTTGCACAGTACCCTCTGCTGGTGCCAGCAGATATGAGCCCATTGGTCTCTGTCAGCAGAGCCTTCTGGGAAATACATGAGCTTCTGCCCCAGGGAGTGTGTTCTGTGCCTTCCCCATGCCTGTAGAGCTCCGTCCTGCGTCAGCGATGAGCTGATGGGACAGTGGGCCACCGTTTCTTTATGTGGACCATCCTGTTGAATTCTCTCGATTCCACAACAGGTCCAGGAGATGGGTGTTTTCATTATTCTTGTTCTACAAATAAGGAAACTAAGGTCCAGGTTGGTTAGGTGACTCGCCGTCATCACTTCCTGAGCCGGGAGCCGAGCTGGGGTCCCAGCCCAGCGAGCTCCAGTCTAGGCTCCTGGCTTAGCTTGTATCCTACCCAAATAAATTCAGCCTCTTCCTAAACACCATAGTTGTCTCAAATGCAGAGTGTGCACGTGTGCGTGGAGCCTTCGGAGGGAGGGATAGCCTCCGTGTGTGGGCTCCTGAGACCCAGGTCTGTGTTATTCCCCCCGTCTCCAGGCCCACCTTCAGAGCCTGGATGGCCGATGGTTCTGTTAGCTCATTCTTAGCTAGAAGGCCTAGAGGATGTGATCCTGCTTCATTCTACCTTTGTTAAAACCCTAATCCCAAGGCTTATTCCTGACAGGCCCAGCCTACACCTGAGGCCGGGGCAGACAAATCCTCCCCTCGTTCTGAGTGTGTAACAGATGTATCAGACAGAGCCCACTCTGGGGGGAAGGTTAAACTGATCCAAACTCAGAGCTCTTCAGGGTGGAGATCTCTGGACAGGACCCAGGGAGCATTTAAACCTTGCCTTTGAAAGTTAGCCTCCAGACTTGGAGGAATTCCTTTTTGTTTGTTAACTAATTTATTCATTAATTCCTTCAACAGATGCATACTGGGACCCTGCACTTGCTACCATAGGGAGACAAAGATGAATTAGGCATTACTATTGTCCTTTTTTCGGTCATATTTTGGATCATTCTGTTTCTAGAATGACACTTTGGTGTAGCTCTCTCTGCCTCTGAGAAGTTTAGTCTTAGTTCAGAGGTCACCCAGAGAGCAGGTGACACAACTAGGGGCTGAATCCAGATAACCAACTCGCTTCTGACCGTTTTCCCTGCAGGAGGTCAGACCTCACAAAGCCCCCATGGGGGTGCACAGGCTGGGCTGATGCGAGACCCCTGTTGCCACCACAGGGAATTTGAGCTTTATCCTGCAGGAGAAGAAGAAACTCTAGCTGTTTCTCAGGGTTCAGTGGGAAGGCAGGGACAAGTACATCACACTTAAGAAGGTCAGGGTGTTCTGGGGGGAACTTTGGGGTGAACTTAAAAGGGTGAGTAGGTTTAGGAGGATGGACCATGGGCTGTGAGGGGGATTTGGGGAGATTTGTATGCACAATATCACCCTGTGCATCAGCTAATGCACAACTTCTGTTAAATTTATAGTTTCCTTCTTCTTCTAAGTGGGTCCTTCTCAATTAATCTATGCTTGATTAATTGGAGTCCAGTAGTAATCAATACAAGCGCGTGTTTCTCGAGACCAAATTGTGTGGAAATGCTAAAAAGCTGTGTTCTCCAAGACCTTGTGTTGGAGCGTTGGTTCTATGGATGTCAGGTCCTGACGGGCTGCTCTGCAAGTACACTGGGGGCAGAGTTGGGATGCAAATATACGCCCCCCTGCGGTGAGGTCTGTGCCCTGAATCTCCGCACCAAGTAGGTTAGAACAGGTAGGAGGCAGTCTTTGCCAGATGGGAGGCCCTGCTCCCAAGCCCACGCATGCCGAGGTGGTACTCGGGGCTTCGAGTCCCCACCAGGTCTATAGGCATCGACACCATGGCCCCCCCTGCAAAGCTTGCATTTTTCTCTAGTTCTGGATCAGCAGCTTCTTGAGGGCCTAGGGTCTGGCCCCTGGTCATCTCTCATCCTTCAGTGCATAGCCGGTTTTCTAGTGCTCTGACTTGGTCCCTCTGTGATCATTTCCAAGACCAGGAGTGTCCCTGGACATAGCCCAGTCCTCGGCCGTACCACCTTCCCATTCACTGAGATCCCTTAAACATTGTCTGGTCAGTGACCATTCCACCTTGGGACCATGCCCACAGCGGGCACAATTTCCCCCGGGCTGGTCCTACCAGGTCCTTCTGTTCTCTTAACTCTCCATAGACATGGGCTCCGGTCCACTTTGGTTATGCCGTTTGCAAGAGAAGCTGAAGAACAAGGATGTCCTCAGGAGGGAGGGGACAAGACCCAATCCTTTGACGGCCAGCCAGAGTCCTCTGTGTGAAGCACAAAAGAAAGGGCATGTGGGCAAGATACTGCGTTGATCATGCATCCTTGAAATAGCTTCTAGAATAGCACTGTGCTGTGATTATTGAAAGCTTGAGTTAGCAATTGATTTCAGGCTGAGAGATCAATGGGAAAAGAGATTGCAATGCAGGATTACGAAGAAGCCACCGTGACCCCCACGCTCATGAAGCAGCCCCGTCTCCCAACCCCCAGCACCTTATTGTGAGTGTGATTCTGCTAGTCTGTGCCCCTGTGAACTAGAGTTTAGGGGCCATGAGTGGCTCATTCCGAACAGCAGCTGATTCATGGTGGCTGCTTGATGCCCACAGCACACCCTTCTTCGTAAGGAAGAAACAAAGGCATAGCACAGTTATCTTACTTGGTCACAAAAGCAGTAAGGTGGACGAGTGGGAATTTGAACCAAGTCATGAAAAGTCTAAGTCTGGAAGCGTTAATGGGAGTCCGTGTATGCGTGTGGGGCTTTAGTGATGTCCTCGTGGGACCCAGCCGCTTTGCTCCGGGGTCCGGGCAGTTCTGGTGTCCTCTGGCCTTAGAGGCATTCTCTGTTCTGACCTGGATGCTTACAGTCGTCATTGTCTGCACCAGATTTGTGTCAGTCCTGGGACTGAGCCCTGCACTGAGCTCCCTGCCTGGTGGGGAGTCTGCTTCTCTGTCTCCCTCCGGCCTGCTCAAACACTGGGGCTCTGATTGTCTCCGAGGCACTGCCGTCTGCCCATGATGAGCTCGGGTGGGGGGGGACCGGAACACCCCGCGGGTCCCGAACCACCCTGCACACGATGGGCTGCGGTTACTGTTTCCAGCCCTCTGGCGAGCTCGCTATGACCGCACAGCCCCCCGCAGCTCCCAGGGATGCTTAAATGACGAAAATGGGCAAAGTGGTGGCATTGGGCTGGTTACAGATCTTCAGGATCAAAAGATTTTAGGCAAGCCCGCTGGAAAACTGTAGTTTTACGTCCTAAATTAGTTGTTTATCAATGAGCGAGGCCACTTACAATCTGCTAATTGACTTTCCAAGTTTGGCAACAGGATCCTGAAATACGAGCTCCAGATGTTAATCTGGAGCATTAGTTTTCCAGAAGATAATCTTCTTCTGAACATGCATCCACTCTGACTGGGTCTCTCCTTCGCCAGAGTGAGAACCTGGGAAGGAAAGGGAACTAGACGCATATACAAAAATCTATTCATTTATACACACGTACACACACACACACACACACACACACACACACATTTAAGAGTTAAAAATGATAGTTTAGAATGAGATTCATTAACTAAAGAACTTTGCTTGGCTTCAGACACAACTCTGGAGCAGAGGGCCTGACACGGGGCTTGATCCCATGACTGCAGCATCATGACCTGAGCCAAAGGCAGTCACTTAACCGACTGAGCCACCTGGGCGCCCCTGAATGATAGTAAACTCGATCAGGTTGTGTTCTAGTTGTTGTTTCTCTTTTCAGCTTTAGTATCAATGCTGGAGTAAATTGGCAGGACCCCTTGCACTTGGTATGTAGTCATACCTGGCTAATGTCTTTCCCCCCATGTCTATGTGCTAGGACCACCAGAAGCAGCTTGCTTTTCTCTGGCAGAACCAACAGCAGTCTATCCCAAGTTTGCGACAAGGCTCCATCCGCTCTCTTGAACTTTTTCATAAAATGGGACACAGAGCTTTTGATAATCTTGACATGCTGCAGAACATAATAGTGGTTTGTTCCATCGATGGTGTGTGCAGCTGGCTTGTTGGAGGTAGCAAGGATTTTTGATGCCTTAGGGAGGTAGGAGTGAATGAAAGGGTAGAAGGTAAACCCTACAACAGTCGAGGTCTTTTCACCTCAGAGGAGTTTCTGAGTGTTTCTTGGTCTCAAGAATGTAGAGGTAGCCCTTCTAAGGTGAAAGACATGTTGCTGAATCTCACCTTGCCTTCCATGAAAAGACGAGTGCGCTACATGGTTGGGCCTTTGAACTTTTGTAGAAGATTCGCGTATCTCCTTTGACAGGTGTGCGCAGTCCTCTAGAAGCTGCCGGGGCAGCCGGGTATCAGAGCAGAAGGCTCTGCAGCGAGTGTAGGGCGCAGTCCGAGTTTCTGTCCCACCTGGTTCTCATGATCCCGCAGATTCGGTGATACTCATAATGTCTGTGCAGATAGACTGGATGAAGCCTCTGGACGGCATTGCAGGGGACCAGGGGCGCTTGGGGGGCTCAGTCGGTTAAGAATCTCACTTCAGCTCATTGAGTCATGATCCCTGGGTCCTCAGACTGAGCTCCACTTCACTTTTACCTCTCCCTTTGCCCTCCCCCTGTCCTCCTCCCTCCTCTCTCTCTCTCTCTCTCTCTCTCTCTCTCTCTCTCTCTCTCCCCCTCCCCCACTCCAAATGAATAAATAAAATCTTTAAAAAACAAAACAGGATCATAATGCAGGCCTCTAAGACTTTCGAGCAAATCTCTCCTCTCTTTGGCAAATAACTATTATCCTCTATCTACTTTCTCCAGGGCCTTGGCAGACCGACCCCGACTCTGTAATTATGAGATAATCCGGGGACTTCGTGGGCTGAACCTCCTATTATAAACTGAGCATTTCCAACCCACCTAGCCACGGGTCAGCAGTACACAGCAGCAGTCTATCATCTAGTGGTCTTGATCCATGAGAGACTGAGCTGGGGCAAGTTTGGAAGGGGCAAAGAAGTTTCTCGAGCAGATGGCTCCGATTCCCCAAACATCAGCTCCCACTGCTTTACCTTCCCTCTGTCTGTGGGCTCAGCAACATGGGCCTGGCACTACTGAGACTGAGCCAACACTACTGCTTAAGTGCCTGATTTTCCAAATGTGGAGAGTGCCAGCAAACCTCTGCTGTTTTACCAGTCCCTGGGGGATCATCCAGCCACCAGCGGCATGTTGATTACCCAAGGAGCTCTTCTACCTTGAAGGGGACAAAGGTCCATTCTTATTGGGAGAGACACATATTCTGGGTATAGATTTGCCTTGTCCTTCATCAGGTTCTGCACAGCGCTTGATTTCCTTGATTTCTGGTCAAGGAACACATTTCACAGCAAAGCAGGTGCAACAGTGGGCTCATGCCCATGGAGAGATGAGGCATCGCTCTATCCATCATCAGTCCCAAATGTCTGACCTAATTGAAATGTGGAATGGCTTACTGAAGATGTACTCAGTTAGGAGACAACACTTTAAAAAGTTGAGGGTCTCCATGATAGGATGAAGTATATATTTTTTGAAATGGAGATAATTATATGGTCTTGTCTTTTCTATAACCAGAATACACAGAACTTTGCACTTTGAGAGGGTGACTCTTTAATAATCCACTGCAGACATTTTGCTTTCCATTTCTAAAATGCCACATGATCTGGAAATCTTAGTCTCCAAGGAGGGGGATTCTGTCACTAGGAGGCACAACAGTGAGACACCGTAGTTGGTGGTGAGGAACCAAATTCCGTAACTACACTGAAATTATATAGTTACCCATTAACAGCAGGTGGTGTTACCTAACCTCATACACCCTGACCACAAGCAGCACAGCCTCATGTCTGATGCCCTCCTGGGGGAAATAATGTCACAGGAAAAACTAACCACACATCCGAGGGACACAGTCACTATAAAAGAAAGGCAAGAATATGAGATTCAGCTGTACTATAAAAATAAAAATTAATGGTCTAGACAGGTCATAAATTCAAAGTAAGGATAATAATTTCCCCCACAGAGATAAGAGGATACTGGTAACAGAAAGCCGGAGCAAGAAGTTAATAAAACAATATGAAATTGAAATGCGTGGTGAGAAAAGCATTTTAAAATAAAGAACACATTGATGGCCCATATGATAGAATGCACAGAGTCAAGAACAAAATAGCTAGAAGCCAGCTTGAGGAGCTCCCTCAGAAGGACTTGAGAAGGAATAGAGGGTCAAGGAAAAGTCAATAATCTTATGCTCAGAGTCCCAGAGGAAAAGGCAGAATATAAATGTGCAGGAGAGAATAGTTGAAAAAAATCATGACTTTGGGTTTTCCAGACTTAAGGGATGAAGAAAGATCTTGACTGAAGATCTTCACAGAGTGGGAGACAGGGTAGAAAAGGAAAAACAGACCATTGTAAATATTAGAGAAGAATTTAAGTCTGTTGAAGGAAAAGGGCAAGGATAGCTATCCATAGCACATAACGATGGGGTGTTGTTATCAGGTAGGCGCTGTCCTAAGTCTTCAAAAGGATGAACTTGTAGCGATTCTAACATGTGGGGGCTCTTATCATCCCTATTCGTACATGAGGAAACAGAAGTACAGAGAGTTTAAGTAACTTGTCCAAGATGTCAAGTCAGGACACGGAGGAGAGGGCTCTCGAAGCCAGAAATCTCTCGTTCCCACATATCAATTCTTAAGCACCAGTCTTTCCTCCTTGAAAAGTCTGTAGAGAGAGAAGATAGATCAGTCAGGAATATAAATGACCCCTTGGCATTAAATATCTCAACAATACTAAGAGGGTCAAGAGGGCAGTGGAGAAAAAATCTCAAAACCTTAGAGGAAAAAAATAACTTGTAACATAGAATGAGCTCAACCAGATATAAAGAGGTTAAGTAAATTGCATGAAGAACTACATATAGAAAGGGGAGAAGTGGTCTTGCCTGTGGTCCATTAATCTTTTTAAGTATTGGCTCTGCTAAATGCTGGGAGAATTGCGGCTCTGACAACCATTTTCTCTGAAAGTCTAATTACCTGCTCAGGAAGGAGGGCAGAGGGTAAATGGTGCTCCCAGGTGGGCTCTGCACTTTTACCCTCCCTGCTTCGGAAAGCTGCTGATCCAGGGCTATGGGGCCGAGAGCTGAGGCCATCGCTAATGTTCCATAAACACAGACCCAGGTTGGAGGACAGAGATAAATGCAAGGGAAGATCTTCTGGATACATGAATTTTATGATGCAATCTCTAGGCAGTAAAACAGACAGGCTGAATGCTCTCGGAAGACCTGAGATGGTTATAAAATCAATGATTGGGAATCATTTCTACTCAGAGGAAATATACTCAGTTGGGTTTGTGCTGACCAACCTTGACACCAAGACACATGCATCTTAGTGTTTGCATTAAGGAGGTGTCATTAAAAAGTTATCAGAGGACAAGTTCCCTTGTTCTAAAACCCGCCAAAGACCCACCATCATGGAACCATGCCATTTTGAAGTTGAATGGCATTGTTGACCAGCATTCTTAATTTTTATAGGTGAGACAACAGAGACTAGAGAAAATGTGTGATCCTCCCCCAAGGCTATTCAAATATTAAAGGACAGCCAACACTTGAACTCATATGAAATCATTGATTCCACATGTAGATTTTGAGAGTCTCTCCTGCATATGGCAGACACTGTCCTGGGTCCTGGGGTACAGCAGTGAACAAAGAGAGGTGGTCTCTGCCGTCCAAGAGTTTCCATTCTAGAAAGGAGTGACTGCAGGGTGCAAACCAGAAAATGCTCACAATAACTAAGGTTGGGGACAGGTGTGGGCCAGTGGAGTGTGGGGGGTTGTATAGGAAGCGGTGGGGACGGCACTAGGCGACCATAGACTGAGACGACAGGGCACCCTTTCTGAAGACATGTTATTTGAGATGAGATTTAGTCATTTGCAAATGTGGTTTGAGGGGTAAATAAGACAATGGTCCCAAGGCGGGTACATGTTTATCCCCTTGAGGTGGAAGGAAAGTGGATGTTTTGGAAGAAACCGAGTGAGGGACTAGGTGCCTTTGAGCCACACAGATGTTTGGGTTTCATTCTATAAGCAATGGAAAGCCATTCGAGGGTTTAAAGGGAAATGATGTCATGATCTGATTTGTATTTTCCTGGAAGATCGCTCTGGCTACTCTCTGGTGGTAGATTTGTCATGGTGCTAGAAGACGTGGTCAGATCAGGTGGGGGAACTTTATCCAGCGGCACAGATCAGGCTTCAGCTACTCTTGGAAAATCCCCCCCCCCCAATCTCATTACCCCACGATGGATGAGATTTATCCAAATAAATCCAGTTTCCATCTTCTGGTTTCTGTTCAGGTTTTCCCCCACTGTGATGGGTTCCAAACATCTTTCATGGTACTGGAAGAAATGTGTAAAGCAAAAAAATAAAATAAAAATTAATTGTTTACTCACATTAAACAAACAAACAAACAAAAACAACTATGCTTGTGTTCCTGCTCAGTACAAGGCTCTCTGCCGAGAGCAGGGAAGAAGAAATAAAACGTGGGGTCCTGGTTGCCAAGCGTGGTGGGGAGACTGACAAGTGAACGGCAGAGTGCTCTGTGCACAAAAGGGGGACTTGTAACCCGGAGGCAGCCTTGCATCCTGGAAACCCTGGGATCCTGGCCAGGAGATCTGAGTAGGAGACATGAGGCCCCTGTCGGAGTCTTGGCAGTGTTTTTGAGCCCTGTGTGATGATGCGAGTGTACTTGTCCAAGAGGGAAGGGATGTTGGGGCAGAGGGATCAGCATTCACAAAGGCAGTTGGATAACAGACTGTGGGGAGGGTTCACATAATCATCAGTCGTTTGCTTTGGCTGGAGTGGAACCGGAGTGGGTGCCAGGAGAACGTCAGGAATGGGAGTGTAGGAAGTTAAGTGTGGTGGGTGGGCACCTAGCCTCCCTTTGGTCTGAGTGATCCGAATCCCTGCTTACAACCTAAGTAGGTGATGCATTAGTTAGGACTCCTGCTTGCAAGAAAAGAGACTTACTTAAACTGGTTTAACCAAGTAAGAATGTTTGTTATTCCGTGTCAGGGCTAGGTAATGGATCCCCAAGGAGGGACCTAGCTGGGCTTCTGATAGGAGCCCAGGCCAGGGTTTGTGGAACTGTGAAAGTGGGAATGTCTGCTTCTCTCTGCACATCCGCTTCTCAGGGTTCAAGGCCACAAACAACTCCCGAGTTTTTGTCCCTTATGTTTGGGAGAGCAGACAGCATTGAGCAAAATCAGCAGACTCGGATCCAGATTCCCAGGAAAAAGCATTACTATCAGCCTATTCTGAGTGAAGTATTTCTTCTAATCATCTGTTGCTAGGAAGGTTAGGCCAGGTGGTAAAACATGGCTTCCGGGGACCACCCTTGTACTCATGTGGCTCATGAGCTAATTTAGATAAAGTCCTTTGCAATATGCCTGGCGTGCGATGATTGTTTCATAAATGACATTTCCGGGAGGGAAGAGCTGTGGGTGGGGGAGGCGATCAGCAGGATCCTGGGGAAGACGGTGTTCAGTGGTGTGAGATGGCAAAGGGATGCCCAGCACGCTGGCACCGGGCAGAGGATCGATAAATGGTGTCGGTTATTCTTGCGTCAAAATGATCTGCTTATGTTTTTGTCTTGCCTCTGGGCCCATTGGTTTCTTGGATTCAGCGACTGTTTGACGCAGGCCTATTTTATCAGCCCTGCAGACAGTAACCTGTGCTCCCAGCCCTTGGCTGGGGTCTTCTGCCCAGTTGAACTGCTCTTTCTCTCCCCCTGGCAGTCCCCCACGAGCTTGGACTTTCTTGAGTCTCATGGTCAGGCCCAGTATGGCCCTAAACCCTACACTCTGGACCCCTGGCAACCCTCTTTATCCTTCTCCCCACCCCTGTTGACAAGGTTCCAACATGCTTTGCAGCCGGCCATGCCTGAGTTCTCTCGATACACAGACCCATTTGCTAGCTAGCACATTTGTGGCTTTAATTAGACTCGTGTTGCAAGCTCCGAAACTTTGTTTTTGATTTTTATCTTTGGGATGATTTAAAGTGCCATAAAGCTGCGTAATTGTTGTGGGCAGGTCACATATTCATCGACATCCATCTGCTTCCTCAGAAAACTAACTACCCTAAGCTTGGAATAGAGTGTGGAAAGCAGACGATAAAAAGAGATTGCCATAGGTTAATGCTTTTTCTCATGGCAAATGTTTTTTGTCTTTGTTTTAATTTGTCTATCTCTTGTGTTCTTGGCAGTATACTCAAGTAACCGTTCTGACCTTCTTTTCATTTCCAACCAATCAAAAATAACTCCCCTGCTGGTATTTTGGGCTGGTGGCTTTCAGAGAAAGTGACTATAGTTTGCATTGGTGCCCGAGAGTTTACCAAGAAAACTCAAGTGGATTGTCTCATTACCACAAAGCCAGGAAGCGATGCGCAGTGCCCGTTACTGGTCCCGTTTTACAGATAAGAAACCCGGCTCCAGCAGGTTCAGTGGGCATTGCACAGGCAGTGAAGCTTCTAGAAATGAGTGTTTATCGAGCATCCACTTGACTGCCACGGGCAGCGAGAAGAAACAGAAGTACTTGGGACTTCCCCGGGGCATTATTTCTCCGGAAGCTCCGGGCTTCCCTCTCTGCTCACCTGTCTGCTGACTCTGGATCCCTGATCCCGGCCTCAGTAGAGCATCTCGTGATACTGAGGCTGATGGAGGCCACAGTTCCCAGGACATGGTGTTTCGGTGTGCACTGTCCGTTCTCCTCGTGGCCATTTGTGAATTCATAATTCCGTGACAGAACGCTCAGCGAGCTCTCCAGCACAGGCCGGGGCAGAAGCCCTCTTCTCTGTGCTCTTGGCCTAGAATTTTATAGTTCAGCTGTCAGCACCTACCCCACCTTTCATAGATGAATAAGGTTTTTAGTTTTCCCAGGAATGTTCATCTTGAACTATTTAACAAGGGGAGCAAGAAGCTGTAGGGGTTGATTGGTGAAGCCGGAGGCCGCCCTGACTCATTCCTTGACCAGGCATGCCGCTCCTCCCAGCTTCCGGGGCAATATAAGCCCAACAAAATGGGCTTGACTCAAAAATACGATTACTCACAATTACCCAAAACGTGTGCAGGCCTCGTCCTTTCCACTGATCTGCTGCTGACTGCATCTCCCACTCCCCTAATCCCATTTCAAGGCTCTTAGTCCTCAAGTTCCCCTTGCAGAATTAACCTCCGAAATTCCTTCTCCCAGAGAATATTCCACTGGATACAAATACACCTGGAATTTATCTTCCTCCCTCTCTCGATTGAATGTAAAATGTTGTCCTTCTTCTCCACTCCTTAGGTGCACATGTTCCTCCCTCTTAATCTTCTGGGCCCCGGCCAGGAGCATCATGGGATAAAAACCGGGACTCCACTTGAGCTTGTGATTTAGGACCAGCCATGACATTACGGAGGGCATGTACCTGAAGTAGAGACAGAGGAGGTGTGTGGGTTTTTTTTAAAGATTTTGTTTATGTATTTGAGAGAGAGAGAGAGAGAGAGAGAAAACGCCATGAGTGGGGGGGAGGGGAGACAGAGGCAGAGGGAGAAGCAGACTCCCTGCTGCAGGGAACCTGATGCGGGGCTCGATCCCAGGACCCGGAGATCATGATCTGAGCCAAAGGCAGACATTAAACCAATTGAGCCACCCAGGAGCCCCCAGAGGGAGGTACATGTTAAGTGTTTTCGTATTCCTTCTCCCCACGTCTTGCCTGTTCATGCTCTTCCCACACTCCCCTGCCTCGGGGCCCTTCCTCACAAAGATCCTTCTGCACATCTCACCTCCTCACCTCCACCTGTGAAATCCTGGGCATACTTCAGTGTTGCTGTGAAATGACAGCTCTCCCGGGTAGTGTGGTGTGATCTCTCCTTCCTCTCTGTGATCCCAACACTGACAAGTACTGTTGGATCAGTGCTTGGGGCCGGGTTCCCTAGAAGCCAAGTCGGAGAAGTCCTCACACAATGATTTACAGAGGGATCGCTCAAAAGAGGGACCTGTGAGGGAATGAGGGAAGGTGGATGGATCAAGAGAAGACAGGCAAAATTTGAGGTTTTATGAACTCATCGAGTTTGTAGAGTGGTGGCCGCCAGGGGCTGGGGGGTGGGGGAAAATGGAGAGATACTGTTCAAAGAGGACGAACTTCTATCTGTAAGATGAGAAGGTGCTGGCATCTCACATACAGTGTCGTGGCTGTGGTAAACAGTACTGTTTTCTATACTTGAAAGTCGCTAAGTGGGTCAATCTTAAATGTCCTCGTCCCCAAAAAGAAATGGTAATTATGCGATTTGGAGGCTTAGCTAAGCCTGTGTTGGTGATCACTTTGTAATCTATGAGGATAGCAAGGCAATGCTTCCTGTAACTTCACTGTAGACAACATTACATGTCAATTACATGCCCATGAAGCTAGAAAAAAGAAAAAGGAAAAGAAAACTAGGCTTGAGGGGAAGTGGGACCCCTGCCAAGAGCTCAAGAGTGTGAGTCCCACCCAGCAGTTGTCTTACCCAAGGAGAAGCTGGGTTTGATCAGCCGTCTAAGAGCTGTTTCCCGCCCTGGTGGTAACTCTCAGGCATCTCCAGGGGAATGTGCTGTCACGGAGACCTGGGCAGGACACCAGCATCATCCGCTGTAGATAATCAATGAGGTTGTCGTGACCTTTAGCAAACACCTGATGGACCTCAGTTACACCCGAGGCAGGATTCTACAGAGTTGGAATCAACAAAGACTGAGCTGTGTCTGCCGAAATTTCCTGAAGACAGACGTTCCAGCATAGGGGACTGAGACCAGACCCAGGCTCTACAACCGGGCACCACGTAGGAGCTTGGTCATCTCTGGCAATCCCAGAGATGAGAGAGACCTTTCCCAGGGGTTGCAGCAGAAATCCCAGGATTGGATTCACCGGGCTGACTTGAGTCACATGACGAGAATCCAGGCAGTTGCTGCCACTTGGGGTGATGGGGCTTACCAAGGGGCTGGCTTGGCTACGTGCCTCCTACCCGCAGTGGAGCTGTGTCATCAGCCCCAAGAGAGCCACGCAGGCTGACAGGCAGAGGGCAAGGAGGGGCCTTTCATCAGGACATACGTGCAAGGCAGACCGTGGGGTTTGCACATTTCCCTCATGCGGCCCTGCGGAGACACGGGAAGCAAACAACGAGGCCGTGAGTTCATTGCCACTGGCAAGCTCAGGACACGGCTGATTTGACAAGTCGTATTTAATGCTGGGCTTGTAAAGAAGTTTCTCATTTTCATCTGACAGTTTTTATGATGGAAGTCAAGCTCACTCGTTTATAATTGACAGGATTTTTATTCATTTTGGAGAAGTTACAGCAGCCAGTGGCTTGCAGTTTGCAATCTATACAGACATTTTCTGTTAACCTTGCAAAGCTTGAGAACTTAGCTTCGACATTTGTCACTGGGCTTGTCAATTTCTAGACAGGTGACTTCACCCCAATCTCATCAGGCTGTTTCTCTCCTTAAATCCAAGAGTTATTTCCTTCGACAAGGCCAGCGCCGGAGGCTTGAATATTGTTGTTTGTTGGCTTGTGTAATGTCTGGGAAAGTGATTTTCTTGCTGTGATGTGAAATTGACTTTTCATCTTTGGTGCCCAGCCGCTCAAGCTCACATTTCCCATATCTGGAGGCACACACATCTATTCAGGGGGTAGATGGGCGCTTCGAGAATCAGATGGCTTACTGGCAGAGAGCTGGAGCACAATGATGGATCACTGAGATAGTTTTGAAAGAATTATTCTAAAAGTTATTCTTAATACTCTATCATTTCAAAAAACAATGAGTTGTAATTTATAAACGCAAAGGTTTTGATTCACACTATTACTGGGGGGGGGGGGGAGGGAATCTCCTTTATGCTCCTAAGTTTCCCACCATGCTTCTCTGCAGTAGCACCCTACACACCATCCCGGGACTATGAATGAGTTGTACTTTTTAGTCTGTATCGTGGACTTCTCAAGACGACTCACTCATTCATCTATGAATTCGGTACACATTTTAATGGAAGCTTGGGTAAAAGCCACATGGGTGGCAAGGTGGTGTTGGGTGTTCTGTAGGCTTTGGAGGATGGTGGGGATCGAGAGACTGACCCTGGGGAGAATGGGATTTGGAGTGAAGTCCAAGCCAGGCAACACATATTCAAGCCTCCTGTGTGTCACATTTGTTGGGCACTTGTGCTGGGAGCTGGTACACAGAGGTCACTGAGCTATGGTACCATCCCTGGTGGAGCTCAATGTCATGTTGGAGAGAGAGATGAGTAAACAGCTCCAATGGAGTGCAGCAGGCAGGGTTTTGACTCAAGCTTGGTAGCCCATTCCCATGGTTCTCCACTAGGGGTGGTTTTGGCATCCTCGTGAATTGCTGAACATGGACAGGGGAAGATTGATTATCCCTAGTATTGGACTTTGGATGGCCAATGATGTTAGATATCCTATAATGCATAGGACATCCCCACAAAGTAATGAATAATGCCACCCAAAAGGCCAGTGGTGAAAAAAAAAATGTCTTGTCTCATAAGTATCTTGAGAATGTGCTTCTTGCATATTGCTTTATTCCTAGAACTGGCACAGAGTAGGGCCCCTGTGAGTATTTATTAGGGAAAGTGGGTCAAATGGGGAGCCCATGTAGGGGGGAGGAGGAGATAGGCTGCCATGAGTGGGGAGGAGGGACAGCTGTCTGAGACTTTTGCCAGGCACATGAGACACCAGGCCTAGGCCGCATGACCCTTCTAGATTCCCCTGGCATGTGATCGTGATTTGCAAGTCTCCCTGCTCAGGCCTGGACTGGCCCTGGACTGGGTGGGGCTCTGCCTGGGAGTTGAACCCCTCAGGGCCTGACCCCAAGCCAGACTGGAGATGAGACTAGCTAACTTTCAGATGTGAAACTTCTCGGTCCCCCTCCAGCACTTAGCTAGAGTAATTTCCTTAGAGATTCAGTGCAATGTCCTTGTTAAGAACAGATGCATTAGATTCTCTGATTCCATTTCTTTGTTTCCTTCAACAAGTATGTGGTTAAGGCATTTTTCTAGGTGCCCAGGAGACAAAGGAGCTCTCATTCTCCTTGGGAAAAATCAGGGAATCGAGACCCAAGTGCACACACAGAGAGTACAGCAGTGACAAGTGCATATGGGACAAGGGGAAGAGGAGGGGCTGTGCTCCATAGGTTCACAGGGAGACTTCTCTAGCAGGAGGAAAGCAAAGGAGGCTAGAGGGCTATCTGGGCCAAGAGCACCCCATCAGGGGCAGCAGCAGGTGCTTGGTGAACTCGTGGAGGAGCGAGGAGGCTGGTGTGGCTGCAGTGAGGGACACTGTGACAGGATGACATCAGAAGGGGAGCATGGGGGCATTGTCAGTTATTGTTAGGACTCTGGTTTTGCTCTGGGTTAGATGGGAAGCTGTGAGAGGATCTGGAGCAGAGGAATGAACTGAGTAGGCTTGTTTTGAAATCATTCTAGACCTGTTGTCTTTTGCCAGTGGCTTAGGAAAACAGTGGTCTGTTATTTCTCCTGGTCATGTAGGATGATGGGGCCCTTCCCCTGATGGTTTCTCCTGATCTCACTCAGCTCCAGGACAGGTTCAGCTAGGATATCTGGCCCTCTCTTTCTATGTGGTCTTTCATTCAAGGAGACTACACCTGGTTGGACTTCCTTCCAAGATGGTGGCAGCATTCTTGGAGAACACACGCCAAACTTCCACTCCCCCTCCCGCCTAACCATGTGCTAAGTGATGTCGCTAAGCCCAGAGCCACTGTGGGGCTATGTGTGGTATGGCTATCAGAAGACATAGTTGATTGGGGCAGTTAATGTAACAAGCAACCACTCCAGCTGCTCTCTGAAGAATAGATTTGGGGGAGGAGGGATGACAGAGCCAGGAGGCTACATGAGAACTCAGGGGAAAATGGTACAGGTGAGTGGAGTGGTAAGAAATAACCCAGTTATGATGTATTTTGTAGATGGAACCCAGAAATGGTTTTTTGATGGATAGTACATGAGATGTGACAGAGAAGTTATTTAAGGATGACTCCAAGGTATCTGTCTCTGGCGACTCCAAGGATAGAGCTACTATATATATAGAAGCATAGACTAGCTGGAGGGTGGATTTTTGCCAGTTGAACAGTGAGAGTTGTTTTGGACTTGTCCAGTTTAAGATATTTGCATTAGATGTTTGTTGAGTATGCTCTTAAGGATTTGGGAGATGAGTCTGGGAAGGAGGAACACACGTGGGAGTTGTCAACCTATTGATAGTGTTTAAAACCCTGAGCCTGAAGGAAAGAGCACCAATGGAGTGAGTGGATAGAGCAGAGAGGAGATGTGAGGACCAAGGCCAGGTTCTCCAAAATTTCAAGGTCGGGGACAGGAGTCATCAGCAAGATGACTGAGCAGGGTCAGAGTTGGCTAGTGACTGAGAAAGCATCAAGAATCATGGCAGACCATGGAAGCACGTGTGCTAAGTGTGGGAGAGTGACCAAGTGTATCAAAGCTGCTCATGAAGTGGAAGAAGACATCTGAGCGCTCACTGATCATGAATCTGAGCTCTGTGGAGGTCATGGGTCCATGGGGCAAGAGCAGCTTCAGGTGAGCAGAGGCCAAGAAAGCCTGGCTGTTCTGGGTTCAGGAGAGAATTGTAGCAGAGCCCTTCCAGCTCTGTCCATGGCTGAATGTATGTGCTTGTGCTCACGTACCCTGTATGGGTCTTGATTTTCTCACTGGTCAAATGGGGACAGTCATGGTAGACATTTCGTAGGGTGAGTGTGAAAAATGGGTGAGATAATCCATATTAAATGATGAGCACAACGTCTGGCATATGGTTAGTACTCAGTAAAGCTAGCTATTATTATTAGTGTTACGTGCTTACCAGAAGTTTGTTTGGTTCATTCATGACTGGGAAGCTTGTCAGTTGCAAGAATGGGCTAAGGAGGAGCCATGTTGGTGTTTCAGAGGCACTTGAGAAAAAAATGTGTAACTAACCCATTTGAGGGGTTTATAAGTGCCCTGATTAGTCGCAGGAGATCCAGTGTCTAGAGTTCTTGGTGGTCTGGCATCTGAAGGGTGTGCTGGAATCTGAGTCTATCATTTAATTGATTCTTAACTTCTCTTCGTCTAGATTTTACCACTGGTAAAGGGTGCATATAATCATACTCTGTGTGAAATCACTCTTCTTCCTGGTATAAAAGCAGTCCTCTTGGGGCACCTGGATGGCTCAGTTGGTTAAGCGACTGCCTTCGGCTCAGGTTATGATTCACAGAGTCCGGGATCGAGCCCCGCATTGGGCTCCCTGCTCGGTGGGAAGCCTGCTTCTCCCTCTCTCAGTCCCCCTGCTTGTGTTCCCTCTCTCGCTGTGTTTCTCTCTGTCAAATAAATAAAATCTTAAAAAAAAAGCAGTCCTCTTTACATACCGACTGGCCTCATGATGGTGATAATGATGATGGTATTGATGAAGATCATGTTAGCATCTAAATATCTTTCTTTTACATCAACATATTTGGAAAGAAGGAAAGATGCCTTGGACTTGAGCCTTCAGGACGTTCATGATGAGCACAGTGGACAGACTTCCTCTTTTTCCTGCAAGGTAGTTTTAAAACTTCTAAAAATTAAGCCACACCAGGCTGAAATTTTACACTTGCTAGTAAATCTTCTGGGACAAGGTTGAAGGAAGTTGGCAGTTCTGACTTGGAAAACATGCCTGGCTATCCCCTCGGTTAAATTTATTTTCTGTCTAAATAGAAATCTTCAATTTTTATGCTTTTTAGCCCGGCGGTAATAAATTCAGCATCAAGAAGAACATGTATTTGCAAGAATGCCCCTGGTTTGCTGACTTTGCGGAATGGAAGAGAAAAAGAAAAAGGGACATGGTTACACCATTTCTATTTGCCATACTGTTGTTTTTCATTTTCCACTGTGACTGGAGACCCCACCTGCATTTCATTTGTTCCCTCATTTTTAGGCATGTGCCACTTTTTCTTCATTGCCGCCCACCTTCCGGATTTAACAGGGCTCCACTGGGCATACATAATGTACATTCCACATCCTCTCAATCTGTTAAGGCATTTTTTGTGTGCATTTCACGGCAGATTCTGATTGTAAATTGGTTGTAGAAACTTCATTGGCTTCCTGTCCATGCCATTTCTGATGGATGGTCCCTATTTATACAGAACAGCATGGCGTGTGCCGAGTTATAGGCGCCACGCCATGCTTAATGGATCGGAAGGAGAGAGACGGTGGCCCCACTGTGAGGAGAATCATCCACTTCCTTTTTGTGCAGCGGGCAGAAAAGACCAGTGATGGAATGCAGGCTGTGAAGGCTCATGGGGCCGACTCAAGTTGTGATGCTTCCACAAAGCCTTCGTGCCTTCCTGAAGAATTCAGTCTAGTCCAGAAATAACATGGCAGGGAGTGGGGGGACTGCAGGGCTAAGATACACTGTTGGTGGCCTCAACTGAAGAGAAGGGGGTAAGCTATTTTGTGGGGGCTTTTTTGATTTTTGGCAGGACAGCCCACTTCTTGACCATGGTCCACTTGGGGGGAGAAATCTTGGAATAAGGGAAGATCCAGTGACCTTTGTTGTTAAATTAATGGTCAAGGATTGGGGGTAGAAATGGAAAATTTCTTTCTTTTGTTAAAGGCTGATGAGGTCAAGAAAGAGGAATAGGAAACTCTCATGTAGACCTGATGAGGGTTTTATCAGGAAATTAATCTTCATATTTGAGGGATTTCTGATTTATTTTAGGTCATTGGCACACCAGATATGAATCCTTCTGTTGTGAGCACTACAGAGTATGCCACTCCAAATGGCTTAATAATACGAGCAATTTCCTGGCTCATGTGATTGCAAACTGTAGACTCAGATTTAAGTATGGTTTTATTCAGGTACTTATCCAATTTCAAGAGGACCCACTGTTCCCCTCACTGCTTCTCAGCTCCTTTTTCTCTTCACTCTTGGACAGGTTCTCTCCACATGGTTACAAAGTGGCTGCAGCAGCTCCAGCTTCATTCTCCTGTAACTTCAAATTCAGTGGAACATGGTTTCTTTCCCATAAGTTTCAGTGTGTTTCAACACTGACTGGTTTATGTTCTACTAGTCACCATGGCAAAGTGGGGGCGGGGGGAGGCAGTGGTCTGATTGGTTTCGCTGAGTCATGTGCTCTGTTTCTGGAGCCAGGAATTGAGCTGTGCTGTCACAAGCATATACATTAGGAGTGAGGGTGGTCTGCCAGAGGGAAGTCAGGGTGCTGTTAGCAGAAAAGGGATCAGTGAATTCTGGGTACTCAAAACTGACCTGCTTTCCACTATCCCTGGGGAGAAAGCTCACCCACATCTAGAATGGAGGAATCTCTACCTTATAGTGTTTTTCTTTTCCCATTTCCAGACTCGTCTACTCTAGCTAGAGGTAGAGACTTAACAAAGCAGGAGGAGAAGAGAAGATGAGTGCTGTAAGTGTCCAAGTAGGGAGTTATTTCAGACTTTGGGCAGGAAAGCCTCTCTGGGATTGCACTATTCCATTCCATGGTGCATTGAGATATGGTGGCAAGCTAAGCTAGATTCAGGCCACATCACTTGATTTTTTTCACCACCTGACTCTCTTGGATTGATCCCATCACCAGCGTTTGAATATGCAACTGCTTAACCCTAGTCAGGGTTGAGTGTGCATGTGTGGGCCCTTGTCTCCTTCCCCAGTTCCCCTCATTGCCAGGGCATGGCATTCTCTTCATCTCTCCCTGAGGCAGGAGGAGAACATGACAGCATATGCTTCCCTGCAGGAAAAGAGTACAGAGGACCTTCCCGAGTTCCCGTCCTCAGCAAAAAACAGAATAACTGTATGGAGCCACAGAAAAGATGATCTCACCCTTCCTGAGACTTAGAGCTGTGGGGGCCAGGTATCAATGGCTTAGGGAAACAACTCAGTAAAAGGCAGTGTGGACTCAACAAAAGTATGTCTTGTAATCTGTCTTGGATCTGAGTTATGGACAGTCCTCTACATTCCTGCTCTCTTCCCAGTTTTAAATAATTCACAATTTTCTTACTATGTTTTGACACCCTTACATTGTTTTCTGTGTGTTGAATGTGGCCTTTCAGGTGCTACCATCCTAGTGATTTGGAACCATTTCTGGTGGTGGAGGGGGTGGGGTGTCCTGCTAGCCAATGGCTGTGTGGGGGGGCAAGAACCAGGGCTCAGGTGACTCCGTGGCAGTTGGTAGGTATGCAGGGAGGAAATGCTACCCTCCCTGCTTTCCCACCACTTTAGATAGGGAAGTGGGGCTTGTCCCTGTTTCTCCAATTCCAGTTCTCCTTAGCCCAGGTGCCAAGGAGTACAGTTGAATCTCCGGCCAATGAGTTCCTAGAGTCTCTTCCCCTGGTCTGATCTCCTCTCCAACCTCCTTGCCCAGCAGACCACACTGCTGTTATGCTTTCCATAGACAAATGGTGGGCAGTGCTGTGTTGTGAGTGTGGAAACACACACAAGGACTTGTTTTAAAATGGCGGACCCTGAACGTTCACCCGGTGGCCTTGGGGTATCACCTGTATTTAAATAAGCTTTTTGTTGAAACACGATTTACACATGGAAAAGTACACACATCCTAAGTATACAGCTTGGCGGATTTCAACAAAGTGAACACACCTGTGTGACCCAACACACCTTCATCACGATTGCCAAAAAACTAGTATATGTGCTGCTGAAGCGAGCACCCAAAAAATTAACCACTATCCTCTTTTACCATCGAGTATCTTCACTTGTTTTGGACTTTATATAAATGAAGTCACCTATTTACTCTTCTGTGTTTAGCTTCCTGGGCTCCACATGTTACTTGTGCAGTTCATCCGTCTTTTTTCATGTAACAATGATGGCTTGTTCATGTTTATTACTGCACCATTTATATTATATGAGTCTGTCACAATTTATTTATTTGACTGTTGTTGGACTTTTTCTTCCATGGTATTGGAGTATGGTGAATAAGGTTGCTTTGAATATCCTATTAATGTCTTTTGGTGTATAGGTGTATTTAATTTTTTGGGTATACACCTAGGCATGGGATTTCTGGGTCTTAGGGCACACATTTGCTATTGTAAGCACTCGAAAAGAGTTCTCCAGAGTGACCTTGTCAATGCAGGCTCATGTCAGCATCAGGGTAAGACTTTTAGTTGCTCTACATCCTCGCCTTAAAAAAAAAAAAAATTAAAACTCTTCTGGTACATGTGTAGTTGTTTCTTATCGTGGTTTTAATTTCCTTTTTTTTCTGTCACCAGCACTGTGGGGAGTCTTTTTGTGGGCTTGTTGGTTGTTTAATATCCTTTCTGTGAAGTAGTTTTTCATCTCTCTTAACCATATTCTATTGGCTTATCAGTTTTTCTTATTTGGAGTTTTGAAGTTATATTGGACATGAGCCCTTGGTTGGATATACGTGCTGAAAATACCTTATTCAAAGGTGATTTTTAAAAAAGTTTAAGTCTAAAAAATGTCCAATGTATCATCTGCTTGGTGGTTACTGTTTTTCATGTCCTGTTCAAAAAATGTTACCTCTTCCAAGGTCATCCTCTATTATCATCTAGAAGCTTTATTGTTTTGTCTTTCCCATTTGGATATATAATTCATCTGGAGTTTGTTTTTGTGTATAGTGTGAGGCAGGGGGTCAGAGTTTATTTATTTACATCGTGTGGATACCCTGTAGTCCTAATATCATCTACTAAACAGAACACAACATCTCATCTCTGTGCCTCTGCATATTACCTTTGTTCTAAATCAGGTGACTTTATATGTGTGTGTGTCTACTTCTGGACCCACTGTTCTGTTCCATTTGTCTTTCTTCTATCCTCGTACCAATATCATACCATCTTAACTACTATAATCTTGGTAATCTGCAATGTAAGTTCTTCAAGCTTGTTCTAGTCAAGATTTTCTTTTTTCATCGTGGTTCCGTGTATTTCCATATAAATGGCAGAATCAGCTGTACATTAATTGACTCTTGTAATATTTGATTTGCCCTTAAGCCCATCGAGTTATTTTATTTCAGTTTCCTATTTTTAGGATTTCCATGGATTCTTTGATGTAGAAATAAAAATTGAGTATAATGATAAATCCATTTCATGACAGACTGTTATGTAGAAGGAAATTTGCCAATATATACCAAAGGGCCTTAACTGTGTGAATACTCTCTAAAGCAAAGTTTTCAATTTTACAAGTTTAAGAATATTATCATACATATATAAAGAAATATTTATAAATACATGACGTGCATTATTATCTGTAGAAGTCAAATAGTTGCAGATCCAAATATCCAATGTCAGGGGATGATGAATTGAAACAGTGAGGGCACAGACAACAGACTGCCATTCATCCATTTAAAATGACTGAATGATGAATGGATCAACAAAATGGTATGCCCATACAATGGAACGTTACACAGCAATAAACAGGATTGAAGTATTAATATAACACACACTATACCATGGATGAACCTTGAAAACACTATGCTGACTGAAAGAAACCAGTTACAAAAGACCACTTATCTCATGGTTCCATTTGCATGAATGGTCCAGGATAGTCAAGTCCATAGATAGGTTCTCATTGACCTGTATTTTCCATGACATTTTGATAATAGAAAGCAGTGGGTTCTTATGAGGAACAAACTATATTTGAGTCTCAGTCTGGCTGTTAACTAATTAGGTAGCCTCTGGAAATTCATAGTGTTTCCCTGAGCCTCCATTTCTTCATCTGTAGAGTAGAAAAGATGCCACATGCCTCAAGGGTTATCATGAACATGCAATGAGTGATGAACTTGCAGGTGCTCTGTAAACGAAAGGGTTATCTATTTGTAGGATTTTGTTGCACAACCACATGACCTGTCTCTTAGTCATGACTTGAGTTTTTGTTTTATATTTTGCAGTATATTTAGTTTAATATTCTCTGGGTCCTTCCATTTGTCACATAGGAAGTGTCTGTCAGACTTGGCTGCGATCCAAAGAACTGTGATTTGTGGTTTTTGTGCTATTTCTTTTACATTGTGTGGCCTTCCTTATGATTCTGTCACTTCCAGAAAGTGAAGTGAAAACACAAAGCAATCCTTTCCACCTGAATTTTGGCACTTCTCCAAGCTTCCTATCTCCTGTGGTGGAAATGAGTTTTCTGAGTCCCAGACCTTGATTTCCCCGGGGGCCTCCCGGCCTGATTGTACTAAGTGGTGCTTGTGGACCTGAAGACATTAAGTAGAGCTTGAGAGAAAGCTACTGAGAGCCAAGTTTGGCTTATGGAAGATTTTTGTCTTCAGCCCCTTCGGCCTCTCTTTCTCTGTCCTTGCCGACCTCCTAGAGTATTCTTATCGTAACTCTTACGCATCCCCTGAATATTATCACCCTGGAGAACCTGGCATCACCCACTCACCTGAGTTAACTTCCCCAAGAAATGCATGAACTGCATGTCCAGTCTGTGTGGGGATAGTTCCCGAAGAGAGTTCTGTAGAACATAGTTCTGTGATATGCTCTATGCTACAAAGGTTCTAGGGCCAAGTAAATTTGGCAGATTTTGCACATGATGGTCTGTTTTGAGTATCTTATAAATTTCTTAATGGACATATATTATTAAGGGCTCTAAGAATTCCTACTTTTTTTTCTTTCTCATTTTCATCTCCTTCTGAGATTCTTACTACACATCTTCCGTCCTATAAGCCCCAGTCATTTTTTTCCTCCAATATTTTTCTCACTGTTCTTCATATTGGAGAATTTCTATTGATTTATTTTCAAGTTTATTGACTCTTGTAACTTTGGTTTGCTGTAAAGCTATCCAATTATTTTATTTTCAACTTTTAATTACAGAATTTCTACTTGGCTCTTTTATATGGTTTCCATGTTGTTCCTGAGATTCTTGATCTGTTCACCCACTTAGATTATATTTTCTTTTAATTTAATGGACATAATAGCTGCTTTATAGTTTTAGTCTGTTAAATAATACATCTGTGCTAATTCATGCTTGATTTTTAATTGACTTTTCTTTTCTTGACAGTAGGCCATATTTTCTGTTTCCTTGCACGTCTAGTACTGTTGAATGTTTTACTGAACAGAGTGGATAAAGAATATGGATTTTTTAAAATTTTAGGTGATGCAGTTAATGGCTAACCATCTTGATTTTGTGTTGCTTTGATTTTGTGCTTCGTCAAGATTAATCTGTGAGGATTTCAAGATAATTCTTAAATCCTATCACTTGGGAGGACCCAATCTCTCAACTCTTACTGTAGACCTTATCATGTCTTGATTTTAGGATCTGTTAGGATGCATCTAGTATGGGCCTTACTCTAGGATGTGGTCTTTAAACCTAAATAAGGGCCCTCTATGATCTTGGTTCAATGCCTGGAGTGGTAACTAGATTTTAATGAGGTCTTACTCCTCTCTCGTTAGACTGGGGTTTCAACTTTCTGGGCCCTGCTCAACCTCCATGGTCTGTGGGGAGCCTCTGGGAATGTCCCCCTGTGTTTGTGTGGCCCAGTCCTCATCACTGTCTTAGAGCAGACCTCCCCCAAGTCCCTTCCCCACTCCATAGCTACCCCGCCCCAGTGCCCTGACCCACAGAGTCTGGCCACTCTCCCTCTTCAGCCCAATGAGTACAGCATGTTTTGCTGGACTGCAGCTCACAGCCAGGAAGTTTTCTCACAGCCATGGAGATCTGAGGTAATTTTCAGCTCACTTGTGAATTCCCCTCTTCCTGGAGATTTCGATCTCAGTCAGTCTATTTCACATGTCTTAGAACGGTTGCCTTGCATACTTTCCTCAGCTTTAGGATTGTTTATGGTAGGAAGGCGAGTCTGATGTCAGTTGGACTCTCATAGCCGGCAGTTCAGAGGTCATGACCAAGTGACCCATTTTTCCCCTGTGTGCCAGGTAACTCATTTCCAAATGGTAATGGCGTCGCCCTGCCTTCAAACCCCGTAAGCTCAGGACAGGAATGTTAAGTTCTCATCTTGAAGCATTTGTTTGGTTCTAAGTTTCATATCATCTCAAAGTTGAGTGCAACAAATAGAAAGCGATATAAGTATTTTAAGAAAAGGCAGAAGGGCATTTAGTAAAAGGAAATCAATGCTAACAAAATCATTGGAAGGGATCACTTTCAGATCAGCCTAGAATCAAATCTCCAGGGGTGGTTGTCTTTCTGAAGCTTCGGTGTGGCTTCCCTGGGAAAAAGGACTTTTGCTATTATGTCAAATGCCTATGGGAAGACATAGTACCTCATGTCATGTACCTCATGTGCCCAGTACCCATTATAGTGTCGTCCCGAATGGTTTTATATGTGTTTATGGTTCTCTTCTTTCTATGAAAGAAAAAAAAAAACTCAGGGGGAGGTTGCCTGTTAGTCGCTGACTGACGGTTTGGGACTGTGGCATCTTCCTTCTGAACCCTGACACCTAGGCATGTAATGCCAAGTACGGGCTTATTGACTGAGTGGCTTCATCCTCCCATGGAGAGAGTGACCAGTCGGCATCTTCAAATCGCAGGACAAAGGAAGACATCCACGTGGGGGAATGACTTTGGATGGAGGGAGATTTTTGCCTTGCCCTAAATTCAGATTCTGTGTAAGCCAACTGGCAAAGATTGAAAAATTCTACACGACTGGTTATCTGGAGCAAGGAAGAGGAGATAAATGGTGCTTTGATTGAATTCTGTGGAATCTTTTCCAGAGGTTGGAGTGTGTAATCACAGCCTTGGCCCCTGGGGACCACTCTGAGGCCCAGGCTCGTGGTGGGCACAGGCGAAGTGACGTACCACCTGGACGTCTCTCATCTGGGAACTGGAAGAGGGAACGCTCCCTTGTGCAGTTATATATTCTTGTGCCAAGCAAAATGGCTTCCCCGGCGGTGGCTGGGACGCACGATTTGCCTCTTGTAGACACACTCCTGTCCCCAAGGAGCCTCTCCCACTCCTCTGGCCTCCCAGTGGATGTGGCTCATTAGTAGCACTGGCCCAGATTCCGTCTCCGGGAGCCCAGCAGTGCTGCTGGAGCTCGGGTCAAGCCTGGCCCAGCTCATTGTATAGGAGTTCTGCACGGCCCTTCACCGGGGACGGGGAGGGGGGAATGTTTGTGTCTCTGTGTGTGCTTCATGAGTCCCCAGCCTCTGCCTTAGAGCTGAAGGACCTGGGAGAACCTAGGGTGATTGGGAGGGCCCTGGACTGGGTGCTGGGGAGTCAGAATCTTGCCACCTGCCCTGCTTCTTCAGAAAAATCACATCCCCTCTCAGCCAGACATGGCTTCCTAATCCACTGCTGCTAGTTACAGTCACGTGGGAGCCAGAGCCACCGAACCTTTCTCAGTTGCTTGTTTCATAACATTATTATTCAACATATAACTGATGTTCCAATAATCCAATCATTAATAATATTTATTCATTCCACAAATATTTATAGAGCACTTACCTCATGCAAGGTAGTCCCAGGTACCCCAGCCAGTGAGGGTGAGGGGGAGGTCCTTGGGTGGTGAAAAGTCCTATTGTTGTACCTGGAAGCTATCCTCCCCCAGTCTAAAGCGTGGGTTAGAATTCTTAATTACTTATAATCATGCATTTGTTTTTATGTGTGCTGGTGAGCAAGACGAAGGAGGGTGTTGGTGTGACTGGGTCCCTGAGAGGCTGCTGAGTCCTGGGAACGAACTCCAGATGATGTCCCTGGAGCCTTCGAGGGGAGCCAGGCCCTAAGTCAGGAGACCCCGTTAGGTTCTGCATCCCTGTCCCCTATCCGCAGCTCAGGAGCTGTGACCTGAGGGAGTCATTGGTGGAAACGTACAGAGAAATGGAGTTGAATTTTAAATATGTAGTATAGAGAGCATGTTCTGTTTGAGTTTAGGAAAAGGAATGTTCTGTAAACAATAGTTCCTAGGACAAGTTTTCATGAGGAAGACAAGATTTGACTTGGTTGATAATCAGGATGATCTTGATTCTATTTACGTATTATGGTGATTGATAGTTTACCTGATCTTAGGGATATTAATGCTGCCACCACTTCGGTAACGTCTTGAGTCCCTACCAGGTGCCAGGCGTGCACGAAACATGCTTACACCTTCTCATTGAATTCTCACAACAGCCCTTGCCATAGTAGGCGGACTATCTCTGTATCTGCATTTGTAGGTGAGCCCAGAGAGGTTAAGTGACTAGTCCAAGGTCACACAGCTACTAAGGGGCAGAATCAAGACCCCGTCTAGGTCTGCCTGCCTCTCAGCCATGACACTGTACTGCTTCTGAATTTCTTGGGAAGAAACCAGGTTTCAGGAAAGCCAGATGGCTTCCCCAAAGCCAGTCAACCAGTTAGTAGCACAGCAAATTTGGTCCAAGATTCTGAATAGATGTCATTTTAGTTTAGTTTTTAAAGTTCAGGGCCGGAACATAAACTCAGTGATTCCATTCAGCTCCTCTGGGCGACGACTGGGGTAGGAGGAGAGGCTGCGGGAGGTGAGGAGCCAGTCCCTTATCTGGTCATGGCCTCATCGCTTAGGTCTGGGCGTGGAGACAGCTGGGTCCAGTATTTATTTTCACTCGAGTGTGTCAAAACAGAGCTGGGAAGCCATTTTGTGCTGTGGAAGGCGAGTGAAGCAAGAGGCAGGAAGAGGAGTGTTGTGTGTTGGAGCTTCTGTTTCTGACGGAATCCATCTGGACCCCTCCCCGGCAGCAGTGGGGCGTTTGGAAGCTCATCTGCTCTTGGCTCCTTCCAGAAGGTTCCTGTGCAGGCTGGTCACCTGCATGCACCACCTTCCAGCTTCTGTGTCTCCTGCTCCCTGACACACGGACCCAGACACGCTCGATTACACTGCAAGGACCCTGACACCCTCACAGACCAGAGAGGGGAAGACGAATCGTCCTCAAGAAGAAAGAAAATGTTTCTAAAGAAAAAGTTTCTAAAAGAAAAACCTGAGATTTCCCCCCTCTCGTCTAAAAAAGATAATGTTCTTACTGAATTCCAAAAGCAAAAGGGATTTTCAGGGTTATTGATTCTAAGATTCACCCGGGGGCCACTTCTTTCATTTATCTCATTTTCCATTTATGATGAGGACATCGGTGCCTAGTGGGCAATGATGAAACAATAGGAGAAGGCCAACTTCTACCCATGAAGCCAGTGTAGTGAGGGAAGCACATTAGATAAGTTACTGTAAAAATAAAAATATAGTCACTAAGTGTGTTTATGCCGTCAGACCTGTAAAGGAGCTCTGAGCGTGTGGGATAGGTAGACCTCACCTGTTTTATTTAGTTGAGAGAGAGAGTGAGTGGGGGAAGGAGCAGAGGAGAGGAATGAACAGACTCTGTGCCGAGCACAGAGCCCCCCACTTGGGGCTCGATCCCAGGACCCTGAGATCATGACCTGAGCTGGAATCAAGAGTCGGAGGCCTAATGGATGGAGCCATGCAGCCCTCACCTATTCTGGATCTGAGATGAGAGGACAGGTAGGAGGCTGTGGGAGGAGGGTGGGCACTGAGTGTGGGTGTGGGAAGGAGAGAGCTGGGGCACAGGCACCCCCACGTGAAGGCTGTAAGGTGGAGAGAAGTGGAGTTTTCCAGTTAGCGAATCGTGAGCTGGCCCGTGTGGCTGCCATAAAGCAAGGAGAGGAATAGGGGGCTGTGGAAAGTTTGCAGGTATAGAAGCTTCTCCCTCTGGGTCCTCTAAGTCATGCTGAGGGTTTGGGGGATGGCGTTCACAAGGAGAGTGATATCCACTGGGGGTAAGTGGTCATGGTCAGTGAAGTTCACTAGGAAACCCAGGTTAGGGAGGGTTGTGGTCCTTGGGCCTCTTGTAAAGGTTGTGGTCCTTGGGCCTGCATGGGAAGTAGGCTAGTCTTCAGTGTTTACTGACCATGGACTTTGAGCATGTCCTCTCCCTCTGGCCCTCGACTTCCTCACCCCTGTCAACGCAGACGACAGTGCCCACCCTGCCCACTGCTGG
Source organism: Spilogale gracilis (assembly GCA_004023965.1). Classification (NCBI taxonomy): domain Eukaryota; kingdom Metazoa; phylum Chordata; class Mammalia; order Carnivora; family Mephitidae; genus Spilogale; species Spilogale gracilis. Next base: position 95,044 of record PITA01004566.1, read on the forward strand.
GGAAGGAAGCACCGCCTCCCGGAGAGTGACATAAAGTTGTGCCTGCGGTGCCCATGGGGGGAGGGGACTAAATGCCGTGCGGGCTGAGCGGGAATGTCGCCTCCACTGGGGGTGGCAGGACAGAGGCACTCGGGGCCCGCTGCTGTCAGGGAAAGTGGCAGAGCGTTTGGGTGACAGACGGACGTGGGGACAGGAGGCACCTGGCCAGAGAGCCTAGCATGGGCCATGGCGCAGGGGGAGGGGCACAGTCCTGGTGAGGCTCCAGGACAGGAGTTTTCTGCCTCTGCCCTTCAGTGCCTGGGTTTCTGTTTGGCCCCTCTCTGAGTACCAGAGAAGCAAAGATCTAGATGTCTGGAGGTGGTTGATGGAAACAAGTGCTCCCTCTCTTACTTAAAAAACAAAATATATATGTAAAAAAAAATAAATTTCAAAAAGGCAACACCCCCCCACAGGAAGGCTCCCCATTCCTGCAGCTGCTCCTCTGGGCTCCTGGGGCTCTGGCTGGTGCCCAGCGAGTGGGAGGGTGTGGGGGTGGCATGGCTCTGGGCTTGCCCACCGTCCCCGCCAGCCCCACCTGGCCCCCACCTGGGTCTTGTCCTGCTGTCTGCTCTGGGCCTGGACCTTCGTCCTGTTCTGCTCCATTTCTCCTGGAACCCCCTCGGGCCCCAAAGAGCAGAAAGAGCCCATGACACGGGGCGTTCCTGTTGAATTTCCTCCCTGTTCTGAGATCTTGGTGTTTTGTTTTTTTTTTTTTTCTTTTGCACTTTTCTGCGAGATAACATGGTCTAAGTGTTAAGATTATAAATTGTGGAGGCCCGCTGGCTGACCGTAGAAGCTACAAGTACATTCGCCAAGTGGGACTGATTACCCTTCCATTTGGGCAAAAAGGGCCTTCCACCCCGGTTAGCTCTTGGAGTTAAAAAAAAAAAATTCCTTGTTCTGCCTTCTGTGGTAAAGAGCATGGGAAGAAAGGGAAGGAGAAACCCTCCGTTAGCCCCAGCGGGGTGATCAGTCCCTTGGGAGAGTGGCCTCTCCCCCCTCCAGTAATCCCGACGACAGCCGCGTTTGTGTTCTTACTGATGGCACATACGGAGCCTCCATTAGGGGCAAAAACGTCTTGATCCATTGGGAAAGGTTCACAGTCAAAATATAACTCTTTATTTTGATTCTTCAAACTTGCTAGATAACATTTATTGGGTACCTCCCACAATATAGGCTTTAGGTTAAATGCTTTTCCTGCCTTATTGCATCTCATCTTCATGGAAACCATACAAAGTAGGCATTTTTACCTCTCTCTTTTGGATAAGGAAGGAAAAATTCATAGAGATTGGGTAACAGGAAACTAACGCATCGAGATTGAAGTTGCCCAGTGAAGAGGCTGCAGAATTTGAGCACAGTGTAGATTTCCTGAAGCGGAGCCATGCCCCTCTCTTGCTGTCCTCGGCTGGTACCCAGAGGATCGTCTGCAGGCTGCCTGTTCATGACCGCTGTACTGAAGACACCTGGATCCTGAGTGTCGCAGCATCAGGGTGGGGACACATGAGAGAGAAGACACAGTCTCACTAGCCACCCATTTGGGGGAGCAAGCTGGTGCACCCAGCATCACCGAACTTAGGTTACACACCCATTCATTTCATTCATTTCTTTCCCCAAACTTGCTATGGCTGGGTGCCGGGGATATTAGCGAATCTGCTGGGACCTGTACACAGGGAGCTCAGGATTAAAGGGAAAGTGGGATCAGAAACCTGTTAGTGGTGGGTGCCTGGGTGGCTCAGAGGGTTAAGCCTCTGCCTTCAGTTCAGGTCAAGATCCCGGGGTCCTGGGATCGAGCCCCACGTCGGGCTCTCTGCTCGGCAGGGAGCCTGCTTCCTCCTCTCTCTCTGCCTGCCTCTCTGCCTACGTGTGATCTCTCTCTCTGTCAAATAAATAAATAAAATCTTAAAAAAAAAAAAAGAAACGTGTTAGTTGGAACCAAGTTTGATGTGTGTATGTGATGGTGGGGGGTTGGGGTTGGGACAGGGATGCAAGTGGCAGAGAGAGCTTAAATAGTAGTTCTGGGGTTGTCCTGGGGACCCTAAATGGTGTTCATTTGTTCGACTATTATGTTTTAGCAATATGGAATCATTAGAGGATTTTTAGCAGGGGAATATCGTGGTCAGCTCTATACTCTAGAAAGATTCCTTCCAAGGAGAGAGAAAGGATACTGAGCTAGGCAAGAAGTTCTTCCAGAACAGACCCTGCAGGGGCACCTAGGTGGCTCAGTTGGTTAAAGGGACTGTCTTGACTCCGTTCATGATCCCAGGGTCCTGGGATCGAGTCCTGCATTGGGCTCCCTGCTTCATGGCGAGCTTGCTTTTCCTTCTGCCTCCCTCTCCCCTGCTTCTGCTCTCTCTCTCTCTCTCTCTCTCTCTCTCTCTCTCTGTCTCTCTCTCTCTGACAAGTAAATAAAATCTTCAAAAACAAGGAAGAATAGATCCTGCAACTTTGCCTGTGTCCCCGGGGAGGATAGAGGCCGCACTCACTTTCAGTGGGAATTCAGGGTATGTTAAAAATAAGCGGACTTCGTTTCTTTGTTCTTCAAGTCCATTTGGTAGAGCTTGGAGAATTCAGGCAGAGCGCTTTGGGAGGCAGAAGCGAGTACTGGATGGGGGGCATGAGGCAGCAATGGGCCTGCCCTGGGGCTGGGATGGCTTGTCTGCCCGCTGCTGTGCTTTCTCCCAGCTTATCTGGTGCGCAGCCGGAGTCGGGAACGGTGCAGGTGGCCTATCCTGGCCATAATTCATGAAGCTCACGTGGAGGAAAGGCAGAGGGCATTTTGAATCCACCTGCAATCTGGTTATATTTCCCACAATGGCTGTATGTAGTATATTTGTTTGAATGTTTCTATGTCTTGAGCTCTTTAACCCCTTCTTCCACTGTGTGGCATTTCTGTCTCATTCAGTGTGAGCTGTCTTTTCATGCTCTAGGACCCATTCTTTTCTTTCTTTTTTCCTGTATTTTAAAAAATATTTATTTATTTATTTGGGAGGGGAAGGGGCAGAGGGAGAGAGAATCCTGAAGCCGACTCCCTGCTGAGTGCAGAGCCCCATGCAGGGCTCGATCCCAGGACCCTGAGACCATGACCTGAGCTGAAGGCAAGAGTCGGAGACTTAACTGACTGAGCCAACCCAGCTCCCCGATGGGACCCATTCTATGGGGATTTGCCCCATGTCTTGGGACCTTGCCTAGTGTCATTCCTGAGTCCCACCAGAGGTTCAGCATCAAGACCCTCACCCATACCCAGCTTTCTGTTCCGCCCCCTTATCAAGCATCCCCAGAGTGCATGTCCACACATATTCTCCTGGCTCCGGCTGGAATGTGGAACACACTAGGTCAAGAAGCTCCTGGAGTAGAGTCTTATTCTCCCCTCATCAGGTGAGTGATGTTGTGACTTAGTCTTAACCTAAATATAGAACTGGTCAAGAGGGAAGGGGGGGCAGGTTCTGGTTGTGGGGGAAGGTGCATATTTTTCAATAGGCAGGAAGACTCTGCATTGCCTTTTTTTATGGCAAATTTAAGACTAATGCTCTATTTAAGTATACATATCATATGAATTTATCTCACAAAATATGCTCCATATGAAATAATTTTAAAGATAAATAATTACTTGGGGTACCTCAGTTGTTAAGTGTCTGCCTTCACCTCAAGTAGTGATACCAGGGTTCTGGGATCGAGCCCCACGTCGGGCTCCCTGCTCAGCATAGAGCCTGCTTCTCCTTGTCCCACTCCCCCTGCTTGTGTTCCCTCCCTCCCTGTATCTCTCTCTGTCAAATAAATAAAATCTTAAAAAAAGAGATACATAATTCCTTATATATATAGTGCTTTCAATGTCATTTACCAATTATCACGAATGCTTAGGTCCCTAAGGCTGCCCTTGTGGCCTCTCTGGGGGTCAGATGCAGAATGTACCCGCTCCCTTTGAAACGTTGGGCGAGGCCCCTGCTCTTGATGGGAGAAGTGGGCTTACGAAGGTGTAGGATGTTGGGGGACATCTGGGACTCAAGACTTGATGTTCATTGATTCAGAAGCTGCCCGTTCTGTGCATCAGAGTCTCAGTGGTTTGCAGTCCGGGCAGTGGTCTCTGGCATAGCAGCCTGCCATGGTTGGAAGCTTGATCTTTCGTGGAGGTGAGCCGCTCTGATGACTCAGGCCCGAGCGTGTGTCTGGGCTTCCACTGCCCTTTGGGTGCAGGGGAGAAAGCCTCTTTCTGGGCTTTGTATTTACCTTCTCATTGCTGCTTCATTGGTCTCAGCTGCTCCTTACTCTGTGCAGGGCAAACATCAAAGCTTAGGGAAAGCACCCGATTCCACTGTCCTTCCAGTCACTCTTCCCTTCCTACTGTGCATATGTCTGATACAGGGCAGTAGCTAATATCCTTGTTTCCTTCAGGACCCCATTCCTGGTCATCAGGACTGAAAGTTTTAAGGACCCCATTGCTCCCGTGCCAGCGGCTGTGTGTCACCTCCCACCAGTGATGAAGCCTTGTTGCCAGCCAGGTAGAGGGGGACCCAGTTCCAGATTCACATAGTAATATCAGCTTTCTTGGGCTCCTCTACTCACCAAATGTTACAAATTGGGTTTCCTGGGGTCCAGACTCTGCATTGGATATTAGCATGCAGGATTTTATTTTATGTTATTTTTTTTAAGATTTTATTTATTTATTTGACACAGAGAGATCACAAGTAGGCAGAGAGGCGGGCAGAGAGAGAGGGGGGAGTGAGCAGAGAGCCTGATGTGTGCCTCGATCCCAGGACCCTGAGATCATGACCTGAGCTGAAGGCAGAGGCTTTAAACCACTGAGCCACCCAGGTGCCCGATTTTATTTTATTTTATTTTATTTTATTTTATTTTATTTTATTTTATTTTATTTTATTTTATTTTATTTTATTTTATTATTTACTTTATTTTATTTTAGTTTTGAGAGGAAGAAAGATGGTGGGGGGTGTAGAAGGAGAGAGATCTTTTTAAAAAACTTTTATATTTAAATTCAATTTAGTTAACACACAGTGTACTTTAGTTTCAAGGGTAGAATTTAGTGATTCATCACTTGCATATAACACCCAGTGCTCATTCCATCACATGCCCCCTTCATGTCCATCACCTAGTTACCACATCCCCCCAACCCATCTCCCCTCCAGCAACCCTCTATATCTTAACTCTAGAGTTAAGAGTCTCTTATGGCTTGTCTCCTTTGTTTTCATCTTATTTTATTTTTTCTTCCCTTCCCCCATGTTCTTTTTGTTTCTTAAATTCCACATGTGAATATAATCATCTGATATTTTTCTCTCTCTGACTTATTTCACTTAGCATAATAGCTACAGGTTCTGTCCACATCATTGCAAATGGCAAGATTTCATTCTTTTTGATGGGTAATATTCTGTTGTGTATATATACCACATCTTCTTTATCCATTCATCAATAAGACATCTGGGCTCTTCTCATACTTTGGCTATTGTGGATACTGCAATTATAAATATTGGGGTGCAGGTGCCCCTTCAAATCACTGTTTGTATCCTTTGGACAATAGCTAGTAGTGCAATTGCTGGGTCGTAGGGTAGCTCTATTTTTAACTTTTTGAGGAACCTCCACACTGTTTTCCAGAGTGGCTTCACAGTTTGCATTCCCACCAACAGTGGAAGAGGGTTCCCCTTTCTCCTCATCCTTGCCAACATTTGTTGTTTCCTGAGTTGTTAGTTTTAGCCATTCTGACTGGTGTGAGGAGGTATCTCCCTGTGGTTTTGATTTGTATTTCCCTGATGCCGAGTGATATTGAGCATTTTTTCATGTGTCTGTTGGCCATTTCTATATCTTCTTTGGAGAAATGTCTGGTCTTGTCTTCTGCCCATTTCTTGACTGCATTTTTTGTTTTTTTGTGTGTTGAGTTTGATAAGTTCTTTATAGATTTTTGGATACTAGCCTTTTATCTGATATGTCATTTGCAAATATCTTCTCCCATTCTATAGGCTGCCTTTTAGTTTTGTTGATTGTTTCTTCTGCTGGGAAAGCTTTTTATCCTGATGTAGTCCCAATAGTTCATTTTTGTCTTTATTTTCCTCGCCTTTGGAGACATGTCTAGCAAAAAGTTGCTACAGCTAAGTCACAGAGGTTGCTGCCTGTGTTCTCCCCTAGGATTTTGATGGATTCCTGTCTCACATTTAGGTCTTTCATCCATTTTCAGTCTATTTTTGTATGTGGTGTAAGTAAGTGGTCCAGTTTCATTCTTCTGCATGTGGCTGTCCAATTTTCCCAACACCATTTGTTGAAAAGACTGTCTTTTATCTTTTGGATATTCTTCCCTGCTTTGTTGAAGATGAGTGACCATAGAGTTGAGGGTCCATTTCTGGGTTCTCTGTTCTGTTCCATTGACCTATGTGCCTGTTTTTGTGGCAGTCCCATACTGTCTTGATTGCTAAAGCTTTGTAATGCAGCTTGAAGTCCAGAATTGTGATGTTTCTATCTTCAGTTTTCTTTTTCAACATTACTTTGCTATTCGGGATCTTTTCCGGTTCCATACAAATTTTAGGATTGTTCCAGCTCTGTGAATAATGCTGATGGTATTTTATAGGGATTGTACTGAATGTATAAATTACTTTTGTAGCATAGACATTTTAACAATATTTGTTTTTCCATTCCACAAGCATGGGATGTTTTTCTTTGCATCTTCCTCAATTTCTTTCATAATTGTTCTATAGCTTTCTGAGTACGGATCCTTTACCTCTTTGGTTAGCTTTATTCCTAAGTATCTCATAGCTTTTGGTGCAATTGTAAACAGGATTGATTCTTTGATTTCTTTTTTCTGCTTCATTGTTGGTGTATAAGAATGCAACTGTCTTCGGTGCATTGATTTTATAGCCTACAACTTTGCTGACTTCCTGCATTGGTTCTAGCAGTTTTTGTGGAGACTTTTGGATTTTATACACAGAGTATCATGTCATCTGTAAAGAATGAAAGTTTGACTTCTTCTTTGCCAATTTGGATGCTTTTCATTTCTTTGTATGGTCTGGTTGCTGAGGCTAGCACTTTCATAATTATGTTGAACAACAGTGTTTTGAGTGGGCATCCCTGTTGTGTTCCTGATCTTAGGAGAAAGCTCTGAGTTTTTCCACTTTGAGGATAATATTCACTATGAGTCTTTTGTATATGGCTTTTGTGATGTTGTGGTAAGTTTCCTCTATCCTTATATGGTGGAGGGTTTTCATCAAGAAAGTATGCTGTATTTTGTTTTTTTTTTCCTGCATCTATTAAAAGGATCATATAGTTCTTGTTCTTCCTTTTATAATGTGGTGTATCACATTGATTGATTTGTGGATGTTGAATCACCCTTGCAACCCAGGAGTAAATCCCACTTGGCCATGGTGAACAATTCTTTTAATGTACTATTGGATCCTATTGGCTAGTATCTTGGTGAGAATTTTGGCATCCATGTTCGTCAAGGATATTGTTCTGTAGTTCTAATTTTTAATGGAGTCTTTGTCTAGTTTTGAGATCAAGGTCATGTTAGCCTCCTAGAACGAGTTTGGAAATTTTTCTTTCATCTCTATTTTTTTGAAAGAGCTTCCTAAAAATAAGTGTTAATTCTTCTTTAAATATTTGATAGAATTCCCCTGGGAAGTTCTGTTTCTTGAGAGATTTTTCATTACTGATTCAGTTTCTTTCATGGCTATGTGTCTTTTCAGCTTTTCTTTTTCTTCCCGTTTCAGCTTTGGTAGATTATATGTTTCTAGGAATGTATCCATTTCTTCCACATTGCCTAATTTGTTGACATATACTTGCTCATAATATTCTCTTATAATTGTTTCTGTTTATTTGGTGTTGGTTGTGATCTTTCCTCTTTCATTCATGATTTTATTTATTTGGGTCTTTTCTTTTTTTCTTTTTAAATTTTTTATTATGTTATGTTAGTAGTCTGGCTAGGGGTTTATCTATTTATATTTATCTATTATTAAGTCTTTCAAAGAACTATCTCCTAGTTTCATTTATCTGTTCTACTGTTTTTTTTTTTTAATTTCTGTATCATTGATTTCTGCTCTAATCTTTATTATTTCTCTTCTCCTGCTGGATTTAGGTTTTATTTGTTGTTCTTTTTTCAGCTCCTTTAGGTATAAGTTTAACTTGTGTATTTGAGACTTTTCTTGCTTCTCAAAAAAACCACCTGAATTGCTATATACTTCCCTCTTGTGACCACCTTTGCTGTGTCCCAAAGGTTTTGGACTCTCATGTTTTCATTTTTATTTGCTTCCATGTATTTAAAAAAAAATTCTTCTTTAATTTCCTGGTTAACTCATTCATTCTTTAGTAGGATGTTCTTTAACCTCCATGTATTTGTAGTCCTTCCATATTTCTACCTGTGGTTGACTTCAAGTTTCATAGCATTGTGGTCTGAAATATGTATGGTATGATCTCAGTCTCTTTGTACTGGTTGAGGCCTGATTTGTGACTCTGTATGTGATCTGTTCTGGAGAATATTCCATGTGCACTTGAAAAGAATGTGTATTCTGCTGCTTTAAGATGGAATGCTCTGAATATATCTGTGATGTCCGTCTGGTCCAGCATGTCATTCAAAGCCCTTGTTTTCTTTTGGGTCTTCTGCTTAGATGATCTGTCCATTACTGTGAATGGGGTGTTAAAGTTACTTACTATTATTGCATTATTATCAATGAATTTCTTTAATTTTGCTTTGAATTGGTTTATATATATGGCTCCCCCCAAGTTAGGGGCATAAATACTTACAATTGTTAGATCTTCCTGTTGGAAGAAGACCCCTTTATATGGTGTCCTTCATCTCTTATTACAGTTTTTGATTTAAAATCTAGTTTGACTGATATAAGGATGGCTACTCCAACTTTCTATGGATGTCCATTAGCATGATAAATAGTTCTATACCCCTCACTTTCTTTTTTTGTTAAATATTTATTTATTTGAGAGAGAGAGAGAGCATGGGTGGGGAGATGGATGGAGGGAGAGAGAAAACCCTGAAACAGACCCAGAGCCCCATTCATTCATACTTGTTTTTAATGTCCCCCACTTGGGACTGCATTTTGGTAATAGCATTTTTAATTTTGGCCTGACTAGATTTTAGTTCTTTTTATCTCTACAGAAAGGGATTCTTTAGTGTATCCTATGTTTTTTTCATGCCCAGCTGGTATCTTTCTATAATCATTATTTTAAATTCCAGTTCAGACGTCTTCCTTACATTCATATTGATTAAATCCCTGGCTGTGAGTGCTACCGCCTATTCTTTCATTTGGGATGACTTTTCTGTCTTGTCATTTTGTCCAGAAAAGAAGAGAGGAAAGAAAGAGAAAACAACAACAATAGCAACAACAAAAACCAAACCAAACCAAAATAAAAAACCAACTAGATCCTAGGTGTGTTTTGGTCTGAATGTTAAAAGGAACTTTCAAATGGTGGTTGCTTTTCTACTTGTAGACTTGCAGCATTTGTTTTCTCTGATCTCTGATTTCTTAGATGTTCAAAATTATTTGATAACTATCTGTTTGTATTCAAGGGATGAGACAAACTTAGGGTCTCCCTACTTCTCTGCCATCTTAATTTTCTTCAAGAGAGAGAATATTAGGTTGGCTCTATGCCCAGCACAGATGAGACAAACTTAGGGTCTCCCTACTTCTCTACCATCTTAATTTTCTTCAAGAGAGAGAATCTTAGGTTGGCTCTATGCCTGACACTGGTCTCCATTTACAATCCTAAGATCATGACCTGGGCTGAAATCAAGAGTCAGACACTCAATTGACTGAGCCACCCAGGTGCCCCAGCATGCAGGATTTTTTTTTATTAAGGAGTGCTCTTGGGAAGGGGAAGGAGGGGAAGGACAGGGATTGTCAGAGAGAGAGTCTGAGCGGTGAAACAATCCCAGGGGACCCTGGGTTAACCCCACATAGAGCTCTGAGCCTTAAATGGCATTTTCAAGTTGTCCTGAATTAGAGCAAGACATTTGGCTTTATACCCTAGTGTGGACTATTCACTGATGTGGGTCACCCTGGTGAGCGGGCCAGATCTTGGGTGAGGTCACTCTGTTCAGCTGAAACAATCCTGATATCATTATTTAAAGTTAAATTTAAAATAAATTAACTAAAGTTAGAAATTCCATTCCTCAGTTGTGCTAGCCATATTTCAAGTGCTCAGTGGTCATACTTAACAGTACAGATAAAGGACATATACATTACTGTGGAAAGTTCTATTGGGTAAGCCCAGTTTATCAAAGATGGTTTTAGCATTTGCGAGAGATGGTCTGTTGCCCATGTTCCCCAACTCTTAGGATTTTGTCCTTCAGAGGTTCCAGCTGAAAACCTGAGGCATTTAACCAAGGAAAACTTATCCTTCATTAACCCTGAACTCTAGGTTTTATTTCCCCAGCCTCAAAACCTCTTGGAAACTGTGTTTGAATCAGCAAATGAAATGAAGTTTAAAAAGTGACATATATTTTGGGCTCACATTTTTGAGCTTTCCTTCCTCTTGGATTTTTGGTTGCTGTGCTGTCACTAAGTAGTTTTCTACCGATTTTAAATAGTTATTTTTAAGAAGTACATTTTATCCCGATTGTGCTTTATTCTTGGCAGGAAGTGCTGGTCTACAATGAGCTAGCTTGCTGTTTTCTGGATTTGCCATCTACTGCCTTTAAAATTTATACCTTGATTTGGCTACTGTGACATCCTTTGGCTGGTCTTCTTCTTCCTCTTTTGGCTCCATTTCTGTCTTCCTTGCTGGCTCCCACTACTGGAAGTTCTCTTCTTGGTCCTCTTCTTATCCTTTGCATTTGCTCTGGTTAAAATCACTTAATCCCATGACTTTTCCCCATATATACAGAAAGGTCCCTAAATTTATATTTAGAACACAGAGGGTTCCCATGGAATCCCATAATCTCCCAACTATAACGTTCATCATGTGTTAGTTACAAGTAATCAGTAAGTAATTTGATGCTACAATGTGAAATTTTGGTTTAGAATTGCCTAAAGTGGGTCAGGATTTAACTGGGGATTCATCATGAATGGGACTGCTAATATTCAAGAAGTTCTTAATAGGACGGTGGGAAGCTGGTGGAGCTGACCCTCTGAGAACCCTGGATTACTTATAAAACACATTGGAGAAATGACTGCGGTAGTTCTGTCATGAAGTACAATGTATTCAGTACTGAAACTGTTACTTGCAATCCTGCATGCACCAGCCCTGTGTGTCTATTTATACCTTGGGTTCTTTTACTGCCTTTGTACTGCTTATGGCCTGGTTTACTTGCTCTACTTCTGAGAATATTGTGTGGACAAGTTTGGAAGTATTGTTTTGGGAGAATGTGATTCAAGTGCTTTGTGAAAGTTCAGGGTTAGGGCTAGTTAGTAATTGTCCGAGAGGCTGAGAGGTGTCATGGTGTTCTGGGGAGAGAAATGAATTAAGAGGCTGAAGACCTGGGTCCAAGTCTGGGTTCTGCATCTGACAACCCAGATGAGCTTGTTCTTGCCTTCCCACGTTTGTATCATTATCTCTCACCTCCTTTTCCAGCAGAATAAGGCAGTGTAAGGTAGAGAGAAGTATGGCCTTTGAGGAAGCCAGCATCTTATTGCCTAGGGAAATGGAGGAGGCCTGCCCACCTTCTTGGTGAGAAGAGCTATGAAGTCATGCTGAAAGAGGAATGTCTTGAGTCCATCAGGCAGGGCGGAGTATGTGTAAGACTTACCAAGAAGGTTACATTCAGATGGATGAAGGGAGAAGGGAGGAGCTCTATCTGTACACCTGCAAAGGTGAGGCAGTAGCATGAGTAATGTGTTTGACAAATAGCAAGAAGTTTGGAAAGGGTGAATGGGGAGAGAGTAGAAGGAGCAGAGGTAGAGGTGAGTGCAGAGGTCATAAAAGTGGGACCTCCTTGTAGGACATAGTAAAGACGTGGATTGAGATGAGAAGCCACTGACAGGTCTTGAATAGAAGAATAAGATGATTTGGCTCCCTTCTAACACACCCAGGCTTCTGAGTCAACTGAAAATTTTAGGGCACTAAGGGTGATGTGTTGGGGGACATTTGCAATTATCCAAGGTGGTGGCTGGCTGTTGACATAGTGGTAACTTTTGGGAAGTGGTGGATCTCTGCTTGGATGCTGAGAGACAACAACTTTTTCTACATTGTGGATGTGGGGAAAGAAAAAGAATTGTCAAGAGAGGCCAAAACCTTTTTGTCTTAAACAGCTGGAGGGACAGTGACCATTCCACAGAGTGGGGAAGACTGGGAAGAGCAGGCCAGGCCCTAGTGGTGAAGATCAGGAATTTGGTTTTGGACACACTACATCCAAAAGGTCAGTGAATGTCCAAAATAGACATCAATCTGATCTGACTGTATATATATTTTTAATAACAACTTTATTTTTTAAAAGATTTTATTTATTTATTTGACAGAGAGACAGATCACAGGTAGGCAGAGAGGCAGGCAGAGAGGCAGGCAGAGATAGGGGAGAAAGCAGGCTCCCTGCCGAGCAGAGAGCCTGATGCGGGCCTTGATCTCAGGACCCTGAGATCATGACCTGAGCCGAAGGCAGAGGCTTTAACCCACTGAGCCACCCAGGCACCCTAATAACTCAACTTTAACATATAAGAGAAATAAATTCATGCCCCAGCTATGTTACATTCATGTTGCATGTATGTTAAATTTTTTCTCAGTGTCCCACTTCCTCCACAGAAAAATGCCAATAATATAGCAATAATGTTTTCTGTTCTTCCATTAGACATTTAGAGAATTAATAAAATTTGTGTAAAGGATATTATTACTCATTAAAATTCTGGATTTGCTACTTTGAGTAATGAATGTTTCACTGGATGAAGTGATGTCTGCCTCTGCTGAAGCAAGAATCAAATCCCACACACCACTAGGATGAGGTGCAAGCAGGAATCCCTGAACTCATGAGTCTGTTCAGCCCTTGACTTTGCACTTGCTCTTAAAGCCCTAGTGTTACTATTATAGTATGATTTTCTTTTTTTCTTTTTTCTCCTTTTTATTAATTTTTATTTTTTCTATAACCCAGCCACCCTATCCCTCCCCTCCCACTCTCCAGGAATCCTCAGTTTTTTTCCTGAGATTAAGAGTCTCTTATGGTTTGTCTCCCTCCCCAGTCCCATCTTGTTTCATTTTTATCCCTCCCTAACCCTCATGACCCCTGCCTTGCCTCTCACATTCCTCATATCAGAGAGATCATATGATAATTGTCATTCTATGATCGACTTATTTTACTCAGCATAATCCTCTCTAGTTCCATCCACGTTGTTGCAAGTAGCAGGATTTCATTCTTTTTGATGACTGCATAGTATTCCACGGTGTGTGTGTGTGTGTGTGTGTGTGTGTGTGTGTGTGTGTGTGTACCACATCTTCTTTATCTATTCATCTGTTGATGGGCATCTATGTTCTTTCTATGGTTTGGCTGTTGTGGACATCGCTGCTATAACCCTTCGAGTGCATGTGCCCCATTGGATCACTACATTTGTATCTTTAGGGTAAATAACCAGTAGTGCAATTGCTGGGTCATAGAGTAGCTTTATTTTCAGTTTTTTGAGGAATCTCTGTACTGTTTTCCACAGTGCCGAACCAGCTTGCATTCCCACCAACAGTGTAGGAGGGTTCCCCTTTCTCTGCATCCTTGCCAACATATGTCATTTCCTGACTTATTAATTTTAGCCCCTATGACTGGTGTGAGGTGGTATCTCACTGAGGTTTTGATTTGTATCTCCCTGATGCTGAGGAATGTTGAGCACTTTTTCATGTGTCTGTTAGCCATTTGGATGTCTTCTTTGGAGAAATGTCTGTTCATGTCTTCATGTCTTCTGGATTATTTGTTCTTTGGGTGTTGTATTTGATAAATTCTTCACAGATTTTGGATACTAGCCCTTTATCTGATATGTCATTTGAAAATATCTTCTCCCATTCTGTCAGTTGTGTCTGGTTTTGTTGACTGTTTCTTTGGCTGTGCAAAATCTTTTGATCTTGAGTCCCAGTAGGTCATTTTACCCCTTATTTCCCTTGCCTTTGGTGATGTTTATAGGAAGAAGTTGCTGCAGCTGAGGTTGAAGAGGTTGTGGCCTGTGTTCTCCTCAAGAATTTTGATGGACTGCTATTTCACATTGAGGACTTCCATCCATTTTGAGTCTATTTCTGTGTGTGGTATAAAGAAATGGTCCCATTTCATTCTTCTGCATGTGGCTCTCCAGTTTTCCCAACATCATTTTTTGAAAAGACTGTCTTTTTTTCATTGGACATTCTCTCCTGCTTTGTCAAAGATGCGTTGACCATAGAGTTGAGGGTCCATTTCTGGGCTCTCTATTCTGTTCCATTGATCTATGCATCTGGTTTTGTGCCAGTACCAAACTGTCTTGATGATTACAGCTTTGTAATGCAGCTTGAAGTTAGGAATTGTGATGCCAAGTTTGGTTTTATTTTGCAACATTCCTCTGGCTATTCAGACTCTTTTCTGGTTCCATATAAATTTTAGGATTATTTATTCCATTTCTTTGGAAAAATGATGGTATTTGAAAGGGATTGCATTAGATGTGTAGATTGCTTTAGGTAGCATAGACATTTTCACAATATTTGTTCTTCTAATCCATTAGCCTGGAATGTTTTTCCATTTTTGTGTCTTCCTCAATTTCTTTCATGAGTACTTTATAATTTTCTGAGTACAGATTCTTTCCCTCTTTGGCTGGTTTATTCCTAGATATCTTAGGGTTTGGGGTGCAGTTGTAAATGGGATTGATTCCTTAATTTCTCTTTCTTCTGTCTTTCTGTTGCTGTATAGAAATGCAACTGATTTCTATGCATTGATTCTATATCCTGACACTTTACTGAATCCCTGTATGAGTGCTAAGAGTTTTGGAGTGGAGTCTTTTGGGTTTTCCATATAAAGTGTCATATTATCTGCCAAGAGTGAGGGATTGACATCATCTTTGCCAATTCAGATGCATTTTATTTCTTTTTGTTGTCTGACTGCTGAGGCTAGGACTTCCTGTACTATATTGAATAGCAGTGGTGATAATGGTCAGCCATGCCATGTTCTGGACCTTAGGGGAAAGCTCTTAGTTTTTCCCCATTGAGAATGATATTTGCTGTGGGTTTTTCATAGATGGATTTTATGATATTGAGGTATGTAGCTTCTATCCCTACACTGTGAAGAGTTTTGATCAAGAAAGGGTGCTGTACTTTGTCAGATGCTTTTTCAGCATCTATTGAGAAGATTATATAGTTCTTGTTCTTTCTTTTATTAATGTACTATATCACATTGATTTGCATATGTTGAACCAACCTTGCAGCCCAGGAATAGATCCCCCTTGGTCATGGTGAATAATCCTTTTAATATACTGTTGGATTCTATTGGCTAGGATTTGGGTGAGAATTTTTATGTCTTTGTTCATCAAGGATATTGGTCTGTAATTCTCTTTTTTGATGGGATCTTTGTCCAGTTTTAGGATCAAGGTAATGCTGGCCTCATAAAATGAGTTTGGAAGTTTTCCTTCCATTTATATTTTTTGGAACAGTTTCAGGAGAATAGGTATTAATTCTTCTTTAAATGTTTGGGTAAGGAAGCTGTCTGGCCCTGGGCTCCTGTTTGTTGGGAGATTTTTGATTACTGCTTCAATTTCCTTACTAAGGTTTATGGGTCTATTTAGGTTTTCTGTGTCTTCCTAGTTCAGTTTTGGTAGTTTATATGTCTCTAGGAATGCATCCATTTCTTCCAGATTGTCAGATTTGCTGGTGTACTGTTGCTCAAAATATGTTCTTATAATTGTTTGCATTTCTCTGGTGTTGGTTGTGATCTCTTCTCTTTCATTCATGATTTTATTAATTTGGGTCCTATCTCTTTTCTTTTTGATAAGTCTGGCCAGGGGTTTATCAGTCTTCTTGATTCTTTTAAATAACCAGCTCCTACTGTCATTGATTTATTCTACTATCCTTTTGGTTTTTATTTCATTGATTTCTGCTCTGATCTTTATTGTTTCTCTTCTCCTGCTGGGATTAGGCTTTCTTTGGTGTTCTTTCTCCAGCTCCTTTAGGTGTAGGGTTAGGTTGTGTACTTGAGATCTTTCTTGTTTCTTGAGAAAGGCTTGTATTGCTACATACTTTCCTCTCAGGACCGCCTTTTCTGTGTCCCAAAGACTTTGAGGTTGTGTTTTCATTTTCATTGTTTGCACAAATGTTTTTAATTCTTCTTTAATTTCCTGGTTGACCCATTCATTCTTTAGTAGGATACTCTCTAGCCTCCATGTATTTGAGTTCTTTCCAATTTTCCTCTTCTGGTTAAGTTCCAGTTTCAAAGCATTGCGGGGTCTGAAAATATTCGGGGAATGATCCTAGTGTTTTGGTACCGGTTGAGACCTGATTTGTGACCCAGGATGTGATCTATTCTGGAAAATGTTCCATGTGCACTTGAGAAGAATGTGTATTCTGTTGCTTTGGGATAGAATGTTCTGAATATATCTGTGATGTCCATTTGGGCCAATGTGTCATATAAAGCCTTAATTTCCTTGTTGATCTTTTGCTTAGATGATCTGTCCATTTCAGTGAGGGTGAGTATTAAAGTCCCTACTATTATTGTATTATTGTTGATGTGTTTATTTGATTTAGTTACTATTTGGTTTATATAATTGGGTGATCTTATATTAGGGGCATATATATATTTAAAATTGTTAGATCTTCTTGTTGGAGAGATCCTTTAAGTATGATATATTGTCTTTCCTCATCTATTTTTTTAAAGATTTTATTTATTTATTTGACAGAGAGAAACATAGCTAGAGAGGGAACACAAGCAGGGGGAGTGAGAGAGGGAGAAGCAGGCTTCCCAATGAGCAGGAAGCTAGATGCAGGACTCAATCCTGGGTTTCTGGGATCATGACCTGAGCCGAAGGCAGTCGCTTAACCAACTGAGCCACCCAGGAGCCCCTTTTCATCTCTTATAGTCTTTGACATAAAGTCTAATTTTTCTGATATAAGGATGGCACCCCAGCTTTCTTTTAATGCCTTTTAGCATGGTAAATTGTTTTCCAATCCCTCACTTTATTTATTTTATTTTTGTGTGTGTGTGTTTAGAATTGGTGTTCTTTTTTTTAAATTTTATTTTATTTTTTCAGTGTTCCAAGATTCATTGTTTATGCCCCACACCCAGTGCTCCATGCAATATGCGCCCTCAGTATCCACCACCAGGCTTTCCCCCTCACTTTAAATCTGGAGGTGTCTTTGGGTCTAAAATGAATTTCTTGGAGACAGCATATCAATGGGTCTTGTTTTTTTAATATATTCTGATACCTTGTATCTTTTAATTGGGGGCATTTAGCACATTTACATTCAGGGCAGCTATTGAAAGATGTGAATTTAGTGCCAGTGTATAGCCTCTAAGGTGACTGTTATTGTATATTGTCTCTGTTCCTTTCTGGTCTGTTACTTTTAGGCTCTCTCTTTGCTTAGAGGACCCCTTTCAGTATTTCCGGTAGGGCTGGTTTGGTGTTTGCAAATTCTTTTAATTTTTATTTGTTCTGGAATCTTTTTAATCTCTCCTATTTTCAGTGACAGCCTAGCCAATGTAGTATTCTTGACTGCATATTTTTCTCATTTAGTGCTCTGAATATATCATGTCCATCCTTTCTGGCCTGCCAGGTCTCTGTGGATAAGTCTGCTGCCAATCTAATATTTCTTCCATTGTAGGTTGCAGACCTCTTCTCTCGAGCTGCTCTCAGGATTCTCTCTTTGTCACTGAGACTTGTAAGTTTCACTATTAGATGACAGGGTATGGACCTATTTTTATTGATTTTGAGGGACGTTCTCTGTGCCTTCTGGATTTTGATGCTTGTTCCCTTTGCCAAATTAGGAAAATTTTCTGCTATAATTTGCTCCAATATACCTTCTGTCCTTCTCTCTCTTTCTTCTTCTGGGATCCCAATTATTCTAATATTGTTTTATCTTGGGGTATCATTTATCTCTCAAATTCTCCCCTCATGGTCCAGTAGTTGTCTGTGTCTCTTTTCTCAGCTTCTTTATTTTCCATCATTTGGCCTTCTATATTACTAAGTCTGTCTTCTGCCTCATGTATCCTAGCAGTAAGAGCCTCCATTTTTGATTGCACCTCATTAATAGCTTTCTTATTTTTTATTTTTTATAGTTTTAAAATTTTATTTTATTTTTGTCAGTGTTTCAAGATGCATTGTTTATGCCCCACACCCAGTGCTCCATGCAATACATGCCCTCAATACCCAGGCTCACCCATATCCCCATACCAACCCTTCCAAAACACTCAGTTTGTTTCTGAGTCCATAGTCTCTCATGTTTCATCTCTCCTGATTTACCCCACTTCCCATTTCCTTTACTTCTCCTACTGTCCTCCATATTACTCCTTATGCACCACAAGTAAGTGAAACCATGTGATACTTGACTTTCTCTACTTGGCTCATATCACTCAGCATAATCTCTTCCAATCCAGTCCATGTTGCTACAAAAGTTGAGTATTCATACTTTTTGATAGAGGCGTACTATTCATCTGTTGAAGGGCACCTTGGCTGTTTTCCACAGTTTGGTGCTTGTGGCCATTGTTGCAATGAACATTGGGGTACATAGGGCCCTTCTTTTCACTACATCTGTATCTTTGGGGTAAATACCCAGTAGTGCAATTGCAGGGTCATAGGGTAACTCTATTTTTAATTTTTAAAGGAATCTCCACACTGTTTTCCAAAGTGGCTGCACCAACTTGCATTCCCACCAACAGTGTAAGAGGGTTCCCCTTTCTCTGCAGCCTCTCCAACACTTGTTTCCTGTCCTGTTGATTTTGGCCATTCTGACTGGTGTAAGGTGGTATCTCAGTGTGGTTTTGATTTGAATTTCCCTGATAGCTAGTGATGACAAACATTTTTTCATGTGTCTGTTAGCCATTTGTATGTCTTCTATGCAGAAGTGCCTCTTCATGTCTCCTGCCCATTTTTTTAATGTAGTAATCTTTATTTTGGTTGTTGAGTTTGAGTAGTTCTTTATAGATCTTGGATATCAGCCCTTTGTCTGTAGTGTCGTTTGCAAATATCCTCCCATTTGGTGGGTTGCCTTTTTGTTTTGTTGACTGTTTCCTTTGCTGTACAGAAGCTTTTTATTTTGATGAAGTCCCAAAAGTTCATTTTTGTTTTTTTTTTCTTTGCCTTTGGAGACATGTCTAGAAAGAAGTTGCTGTGGCCAATGTCAAAGAGGTTACTGCCCATGTTATCCTCTATGATTTTGATAGATTCCTGTTTCATGTTGAGGTCTTTCATCCATTTCGAGTTTATCTTTGTGTGTGGCATAAGAGAATGGTCTAGTTTCATTCTTCTATATGTAGCTGTCCAATTTTCCCAGAACCATTTATTGAAGAGACTGGTTTTCTTGATTTTAACTTAGGTAGATTTTAGTTATTTTATTTCTCCAGAAAGGGATGTTACTTCTCCAGAAATGGATTCTTTAATATCTTCCATGTTTTTGAGCCCAGCTAGCACCTTGATAATTGTCATTCTGAACTCCAGTTCTGACATATTACTAATGTCCCTATTGATTAGGTCCCTGGCTGTTGGTACTGCCTCTTGCTCTTTTTTTGAAGTGAGTTTTTCTGCCTTGTCATTTTATCTGGATAAGAATAGATGAATGAGAGAACAAAATACTAAAAGGATAGTGATGACCCCAGTAAAATATACACTAACCAAATCAGAAGAGTCCTGAAACTAGGGGGGAGAAGAAAGGGGAAAAAATCTATATTTATACTTCTCTCTCTCTATATCATCTCTACCTCTATCCCTATCTCTATCTCTATCTGTATCTCTCTCTATATATATGATTAGGCTGGTGAATAGAACAGAGCCACACACTTGATTTTGGATGCATTTTGGTCTGTTAGAAAAACTGCCTCGCATAATTTAAAAAAATGAAAAACTTATATATGTATAAAAATAAGGGTATACACAATGAAAGAATGGAATATAAAGTATTCATCTGTAAAGATGAAAATTGAAAAGATTTTAAAAAAAGAATTGATAAGATAAGAAGTTGGTTGAAAAAAGAAAAAAGAAAAAAAGGAGGAAAGCATGTGATGAAGCTAGAGACTAGAACAAAGCCATGTACTAGATTTAGGGTATATTTTTATCTATTAGAAGAAACTGTATCCCAAAATTTTAAAGAAGGAAAACCTGTATGTATGCAAAAAATAAGCTTAAATACAATGAAGGGATAGAATATGACTAAAACAATGAAAATTTAAAAAGCTTCTTTTTAAGTATTGATAAGATAACATAATTTAAAAATTTAAAATAAGAAGGAAAAAATTAAAAGAATAAAATACGAAAAAAAATTTTAAAAATTTAACTTTGAAAGACTAAAGAATCATGGGAGAAAAGCCATGATTTCTACGTGGTGCATTCCCCCGACGTTCCTCGGTTCTCAGTGTTCCTTGAACTTGGTCTTGGCAGGATGTTCTCGCTGATCTGGGGGCGGGGCGGTAGCAGTGAATCTCAGGTGTCCTTGCCCAGAGGCGGAACTGCCCATCCCTCACCAGGGGCCAGGCTAAGGGATCCGGTTTGCTCTAGGAGCTTTTGTTCCCTGAGCGCTTTCCCTACAGCTTTGGAGGCCGGGAATGAGGGTGGCGGCCTCCCAGTCTCCAGCCCAGAGGAGCTGAGAGCTCGGGAACCCTCCTCAGTGTGCCCCCAGAGAAAAGCCTTCAGTGACACCCCGTGTCCCTGGTGTCCACCCGAGCTCTGTGCTCACCCGGCCTGTGACCAAGCATTTCCATCTCTGGTGTGCAGCCCCGTGTGGAGTCTCCAAATCCAGCAGATTCCTGCAGCGTACTCCCATGTCACCCCTCCTGGTGGAGGAAGAAGGGGGTCTCCTGGATCTGCCACTTGTAGAGGTCCCTTCTCGAAGAGCAATGACCTGACTGCATCTCGGATTGCGGTTTAAGGTAAGCCTGAGCTGAGAGCCTCCTCTCGGCTCCATCCCTGCAGCTGGCTTCCCCACTCCGATACCCAGGAGCTCTGCTGCCCTCATGCACCCTGGGTCCTTCTGTGACCCCGTGGGTCCTGAGACCACACTGTCCCCATGAGGGTTCCACTCCCCGCTTAGCCTTTGGGGGGAGATCCCTCAGTGGAGCAGACTCTAAGGGTTCCGATTCTGTGCCCCACTGCTCTGCTGCTGCCTGGGAGCCCCCTCCCCCCCGTGATCTGTCTTCCCAAATGTCACCTCTGATTCACTTGTCCGCGTGTCCTACCTTCCAGAAAGTGGTCAATTTTCTGTTCCTAGAATTGCTGCTCTTCTTCTCTTCCATCTCCTGTTGAGTCTGTAGGCGTTTGAACTGGTTTGATAACCATCTAGCTGACCTCCTGGGACCTGATGATACCCACGTCCCCTACTTCTCCGTCATCTTGCTCCTCCCACAGTATGATTTTCTAATTAGAAGACTTGCAGAGGTCACTGGAAAAAGTGTTGGAATGGCCAAAATACTAACGGAAACTCTCACTACA
This sequence comes from Spilogale gracilis, assembly GCA_004023965.1. Classification (NCBI taxonomy): domain Eukaryota; kingdom Metazoa; phylum Chordata; class Mammalia; order Carnivora; family Mephitidae; genus Spilogale; species Spilogale gracilis. Next base: position 116,574 of record PITA01004566.1, read on the forward strand.
CCTGGGCAGACAGAAGGCATCAAGTGGAGCTAACAAGTGTCTTTTCTGAGCCCAGCTCCAGGCCAGGTGTTGTGGACGATTCCGAAACGTGGTGTGTAGTTGCCATCATAGATTGCCTGGGGTCTTAAAATAAAAGCAGTATCTTATGCACCTAGCAATCATAGTGACACCCGTCTCAGGAATTTGTTATTTCTAAGGTGGTGGAAGTCTTTATTTACTTTTCCAATTAAGAAATCATGCCACATTCTGGACACGGGAAAAGTTGGGCTTCGTGTTACAGACACTCTGCCGTTTGTTTTCTGTGTTTAACACATTGGTATTTTACTGTAGTCTATTTTTGGTTTTATTGTTCTCTTGACAACTTTTTTGAGTTATATGCTCCATAAAATAAAACTTACACATTTCAGGTGTGTATTCTCCAGGTATTTTCAGGGCGTTTACTTCCTGAACCATCACCATAAATCCCTTTCAGAACATTACTCACTCTAATAAGATTGCCTTTCCCAGCCATAAGAAGCCACTAACCTGCTCTGTCTCTGGAGAAGTCTATTCTGACATTTAATACACAGGATCTCACAATATGAGGCCTTATGTATCTGGCTTACTTCACTTAGCCTTATGGGGTTTCCTCCAGCATCACGTTTTTAAGGTTCATCCATGCTCTTGTTTGCATCAGTCTTTCACTATTATTATTATTATTATTATTATTATTATTATTAATGACTGAATAATATTCTGTTGAATGGACATACCACATTTTGATTATCCATTTACCCACTGATGGGCATGTGGACCGTTTCCAGCCTACTATGATGAATAATGTGGCTGCGAGCATTCACATACCGGTCATTGTGGTCGTTTCTCTTGAGATACCTGGACATGGAATTGCTGGGGTTTATGACAGTTTATGTTTTCCCTTTTGAGAAACTCCCAAATATTTTCCCAAGTGGTGGCACCACTGTCCACTGTGACTGGCAATGCTATGAAGCTTCCCATTTCTTCACATCTCATCAACATGTGTTTGTGTCTGCCTTTGTTATACTCATTTGAGTGTGTGTGAATGTTATCTTACTGTAGTTTTGGTTTGCATTTCCCTGATGACTAATGTCACTGAACATTTCTCATGTATGTGCTAGTCATCTGTGAAGCTTAATAGGTGAAATGTCTGTTCCAGTCTTTTGTCCATTTCGTGATTGGCTTGTTGTCTTCTTATTATCGAGTTATATATGTTCATCATAAATTCTGTCTGTAGGCCCTTCCTTGTATTTGAATTCTGAAAATATTTACTCCCAGTCTGTTGCTTTGTTTTCATTCTTTTAAGGATGTCTTTTCAACTGTGAAAAACTTGAATTTTAATGACATCCAATGTATATACATTTTTTTCCTTTATAGATCATGGTGGTGTGTTTAAGAAGACTTTGCTGAGCTTGATTCTCAAAGATTTTCCCTTATTATTTTTTGAAGGTTTTATTTGTTTATTTGAGAGAGAGAGAGAGCACGAGAGGAGGGGAGGGGCAGAGGGAGAAACAGTGGTTTGCTGAGCAAGGACCCTGATGCAGGACTCGATCCCAGAACCCTGGGATCATGACCTGAGCCAAAGACAGGCACTTAACTGTCTGAGCCACTCAGGGCCCAGAATTGTCCATTATTTTTTAAAAAAATATTTATGGCATTTAAATTTGTGATCCACTTCGAATGAATGCTTGTGTATGGTGTGAAGTGACAGACAGTGTACATTTCTATGCACCAGTTATGGGATTGTTCTAGCACTGTTTGTCAAGCAGTCAACCCCCCCATGAGTTTCCTGCGTACCTTTTTCAAATTCAATAGATTATGAATGTAAAGATTTATTTCAGGACTCTAAATCCTGTTCCATTGACCTATGCCAGCATCACAACATCTTTGTAACTTAGCTTTACGATAAGCTTTGAAAGTGAGAAGTCAAAGTTCTCTAATTTTTGTTCTTTCTCAAAACTGTTTTCGCTCCTGGCAGTGTTTTGTTGAGTGTCTCCCTTGCCAGGGATGGCCTCATTTGGGTACCTACAGTCCTAGAAGTCTGTTAGTAGCACACGCTCCACTGATTCCACTCGGAAAACCAGCCATTCCCTAAATATTCCTATTTTGGAATGTCCCCTGGTCCCCAAACTCCCATCTTTCACCAGATTTTGCAAAACTCAGATCATCACTTTGTTCAGAGAGGCTGTTTTGTAAGTACAGCTCTTTGTGCTTAGCAAGGAATGATGGTAGCATCTTTGTTTCAGACACTGTGAGTGATGGCCTCTTTCCTCACCTCTGGAGGCATTGTCATGTTGGCTTGAAGACCCTCCCTTGGAATTACTGGGGAACCTTGTATTAACTAGTACACTTGTTGAGCCTCTTTTGTTCCATCCTGATTATCATGCACGGTCTCTGGGAGGTTGAATCCTTCTCAATGGTGATCTGAGCCCTGAGGGGTCTTATTCAGGTCTTACTGCTGACTTTACTATGTCCATCCTTACATTCGCAAGCAAGTAGGTACATATTCATTTATTGTTTTTCTTTTTGAATGTCGCAAGGCAGTGATCTGTAAGTTACAGAAGGAGGCAGGAGCTCGTTAAGCCTCTGGTGCATTAGACCGCTGACTAGTGGTCATTAGACCAGTGATCATTTGAAGCAGAAGCCAGTGGTTGACATTTCCCTCCAGTCCCTCACCAAACTGTCCTAAGGATGCTTCTTATGTTGTCAAATTGTGATGTAAGATAAGTGCAAATCCTTTTCAGACTCCATTTAGCTGAGAACGGGAGAAATCATAAGCACATGAATATGATGAGCTGTTGTGCTCTTTTTCTGTTCATCCTGGGCTCACATGCATTAAGACCAAAACCCCCATTAGGCTGAGCCCCTGCTTCCAGAATGTCCCATCACCACAGTCCTAATTCTTGTGCCTTTCTTGGTAAAAGGCAGCATTTCCCTATGGGTGACTTGGAACTCACTGCTCATTGCAGGGAACTTTGAATATGTCAAAAGATAATGGATTTTAAGAGGAACTTCAGAGGAGAGACCACATACCTACCACTTGATAGCTGGATTACTTTCATTGATAGTCTGAGGCCCCCAAATGAAATACTCCCAAGTAATCTCTCTTAAGGACTTGATAACAAAGGGAAAACCATAATTACTTGCAGCAGGAACTTTCTGAAACGAGCCCCCACCCCAGCTCTATTACACCACCTACTTATATCCCTTTTTTGCCTTCCGCTCCTTCCCCTGAGTCAATTAAACTCCCTTCTCTTCAGGTAAAGGAAAAGGACACTGTACAATATACCCTTAAAATTGTTGTATCGGGGGGCCTGGGTGGCTCAGTTGGTTGAGCGACTGCCTTTGGCTCAGGTCATGATCCCGGAGGCCCAGGATCGAGTCCCGCATCGGGCTCCCTGCTCGGCGGGAAGCCTGCTTCTCCCTCTCTCACTCCCCCTGCTTGTGTTCCCTCTCTGGCTGTGTTTCTTTCTGTCCAGTAAATAAAATCTTTAAAAAAATTGTTGTATCATAAGGTCTAGAGAGAGTTGAGGACAGTAGTTAGGGATATTTCCCAGATTCTAGAAAACGGACAGATACAGGCTATAGAGTACAACATTGTGTTAGGCACTTACTTTTCCAGACTCTGAGATCTGTTCCAACTCTTCTGCCAACTTGTTTTCCCCTTGGGTGGGGAAGATGCCTCATAGTTGCAAGAGTGGAAAGACCCCAAAAGGATTTGAATGGCCCGTCTGTGCATGATCACAGACCAAGTTTAAACAGAAGGCCTTTAGAAGGTGTAAACTATAGGAAATGTTCTTCTCATCCCCTTAAGTTTTTGACTGAAGATTCAAAATTCTAAGCAAAATAAAAATGAATTGGGAAACTTTCAAAGTAGACTCTGTGACCTTTTTCTTTTTTTAAGATTTTACTTATTTATTTGACAGAGAGAAACACAGTGAGAGAGGGGACACAAGCAGGTGGAATGAGAGAGGGAGGAGCAGGCTTCCCGCTGAGCAGGGAGCCCGATGTGGGGCTTGATCCCAAGACTCCGGGACCATGACCTGAGCCAAAGGCAGATGCTTAATGAGTGAGCCACCCAGGTGCCACCTGATTCTGTGACATTTTTAAATGATTCTAAGTTGATTCAACAAGCTAGATCAAGAGAGCCTTGTCTTCCTTCCATAAATGACCTCAGATGTGAAGAAGGAGACTAGGAGAGAAACAGACACAGTGGACTCCAGAGTGAAGATTCATTTGCAGCTCCAATCACAGTGCCTCTCTGCTCCCTCCTGCCGCCCGGCCCTGGGGGTGGAGGGAGGAATCAGCTCCACCGCGGGTGACTGTGGGACACAGTGTTTCAGGACCCGGGAGAGCGTAGGAGCATAGGGGTGGTGCTCCTGTGCCTGCCTCTGTTGGCCTGTGAAGAGACCCTGGACAGTGAAGGCAGGTCATCAGTCCTCTCAGGCCTAGGGCAGTCTGCACAGCTTTACCTGTCTGAAGGAGAAAAGAGAGAGAGAGAGAGGCAGGGAAGGAAAGAAGTCCAAACCAGATCTTGTTCAAACAGATTGAAAAGTTAAATCTATTTAGAAGACTGACATGTCAGTTGAAGAACAAGGTGACCTGGAAAAATGCCCTCAAAAGAAGAAAGACAAAGTGGATTAAGTGGCATCTTTCCAGGCTGGTTTGTCTCCGCAAGGGTAGAAAGAGGTTGGGGGGTGCCAGACACCCTGCTAGAAATGGCATCTCCTTTCTGCAGAGACTTCTGTCCCCTCTTCCTGTTGTAGACAGGTGTCTTTTGGTCGTAGGAGCTATGGCCACCAGGCAGGGGTGATTCTGCATGGACAAGTCATCTCAGAATGTGTCCCAAGCCACTTCCCCCCTTCATCCCCATCCCTGATGTGCAGCCCCGTGTTGTGCTCTGCTCTTGACCACACTTACCCAGCTGTCATTTTGGAGAATGGGGGCCAGCTGCTCAGACTGGAAAGGAGAATGGAGCCTGTGAGACTAAGTGAAAGTGGCCAGGTTAGCTCGGCGGATCTCCCTGAGAGGGGCCACGTCGGTCCCGCTGTGCTGGGAGGCAAGGCAGGGGTAGACCATGAATGTTTCTCTGGGGCACACTCATGGAGGGCTCCTAGCTGCCCGGCTCCCTGTAGTGCAGAGCTGCCCCC
>PITA01004567.1:0-26139 GCA_004023965.1 Spilogale gracilis
GGGGCACAGGAGGAAGGAAGGACTTTGTTACTGGAATGTGGGGATGGGTCAGTGTTTATGGTTATGACTCAAGCTGGAGAAAAGGCTTCATTGGAGTTGATTGTATAGATCCAGAAAGCTGCCTTGCATTCTGCTACTTCCTTAAACATAATCCACACTGAAAGCAGAACCATATTAGCTCTGGTCATTATCAGGCATTAAGGCTAACCATTTTCTAACACTATTAAAATGAAAATTACTGTAGCTTGATTTCCTTGCCCACTGGGGGAGGGGGAATAACTTTTATTTTGTTAGTTCCTTTTTTCTTGTCCTCTATTTAACTTCTCTTGTGCTTCTTTTCCTCAACATTTTTTCTTTTCCGTAGAGGAGGAGATGCTTAAAACCAACAGGTGCAATGTCTGCTCAGTTCAAAATCTACATATGTGTAACCAAAGCAGCATGAAATGACCCCTCTTTTAAACCAGCCCAGGTTAAGAGAGCCTGCTGATAGGTTGATAATTCTTTGTGAGGCAATGCATTTTTAAAGTACCAAAAATATGGCCCTATTCTTACAATATTATGTCACTGAAACTATGTTTATATATAGATAGATGGTATTCATTTTACTGCAAAATAAGTATTTATTTCTCAGTTTTATTTGTACTTCCCCCAGGCCCATTAGTACAGATTAAATTTTATATTAAATTGCTCAAATAATCAGCACAATATATGTAAATCAGGAACTTTAACTTCATTGGCACTATTTGTGTGGATATATGTAACCATATTCAACATAACCTTTTTTTTTCCTTTGCAAAAACAAGATTTCTTTCCTTTTTAGTGCTAAGATCCTATTTCTAAAAGATGAATTGTTTGCCAAATTGCATACACAAGATGCTCAAAATTACAGAAGGAATGACTTTGCCGTAGCCATTGGCATTGTCTGACGCCAGAGAGGGAAGAATTTTTGTTTTGGGGTGAATCACCCAATAATGGGCTTATACATTCCCTTAAGGTCATCTTTTTTTTTCCACTGGTGAGGGAAAGGGGAGAAGAAGATGGCTTGCTCAAACATTTTTCCCCAAAGAATTCCCTAGTAATAATTTTTTTTAATGGGACAGTCCTATAGTTAAGTTGGGCAAACTAGTTATAATTTTTGTATCTGATTACCTGAAGACGGGAAGGTAATAGCGTGTGACAAGTTACATTTTACATCATGGCTTGGGACACAGGAAATACTCTGGTGGCAATGTCCCTTCAAGGATTAGAACTCTCACTGAACTAAAACCTACTTCATATAAACACCGAATATCAAAATTCCAAGATTTCATCCTTGATGTTCACAGAAGTTCCTCCAAAAAAAATTCTACCATTCCTTCTACAACACAGGCCCAAGTCTTGACATGTTCAGGAGACCAGCAAGTCCAACCCCAACCATATTTATTCAGTGTGATTCTGGAGAATAATTTGATAGCCCTACTAGGGGAGGTCCTATCACACCTGCAATTTTCGGAGACCTTCTTCTCAGCGACAGGTTACTAGGTGGCATTCATATGCACAAAGGTTCAAACCACACCATCAAATGATTCAAACCATAAAACCTCCTGTCTTAGGAGTTAAGCCAGCTTCTGAACCCTCCCTTGCAGTGGTTAACTCCACTGAGAAGCTTTCTATCAGCAATAATAGCTTCAAGGTAGGAAATAAAAAATGGAGAGTGTTTAAATTGTTAATGGGTTTCATGTTCTTGTCACTGTTGAGGGTTTGTTCCCTTTTATAAACTCATAGTTTTTGGTTGACATTGCTTTTATGCGAGCCATCAGCCAGTTGGTGATGGTGTTGCTGTGTTAGACCATTACTGCCGGATTGTATTTGCAGTAAAGAAGGAGAATGGGGGCTGTAAATCTGCAAGTGGAGATTTAGGGCTCTTACTCTGCAGTTTAGGCCCATGTGCTGGGGAGTCCATTCTCCTCCGGCAGAATTATACCCTCCAAACATGCCTTCTCAGGCACTGATCGACGATGTTCATTCCCTGGGCTACCAAAGCACTTAATACGGCTAATTCAGTTAAAGAAGCCTGAGGGGTGAGGTGGATGAGCCTCTCTCCCTGCTGGAAGCCAGGCAGGTTAGCAATACTGCTTTATCCCTTCCCCCATGTGAAGCTGTGAGGAGGAGCTGTTACTGCAAACCCAGAGAAAAATATGAAGAAAATGCTGCTAATGTTGTTGGACTTTTTTTTTCTCTTCTCCCTTTAAGAGGAAATACTGCCTTATGCAACCTCATTAGCCCCTTTAGTTCTAAGCCCATTATCAGGAATATTCAGGAAACACATTCTCTCAGAATTCAGGATGTGTCAGGGGCCTGGGTATCTTGACATCATTTTACAAAGCTACCACCAAAGCATGGAAGGCAGGAGAGTCAGTGCTTTGGGGACAGGTAACTGAAAAGTAGGAAAAAAAATTTTTTTCCCACCCTGACCCGGACAGTTGGTTTCGAATATAGATGAGCAACTTGGAAGATGATATCTCTTGCTGCTGGATTCAGAGGGCATCAGGATTAAACATATTTAGAACAGCTTTATTAATCATGTATCCTTTCTACTGTGAGACGTTTTGTAGGGTAAAGAATGCCAGAATATCTCTTTGGCTGGCAAAAGTTTTAAGCATGATTTTAGATGTGTTCTGTTTTGCTTTGTTTGACCTTCCCCAGAGAGGAAGCATGTTAAATATAGACTCATCCGCACAATCTCTCTGAGGCCTGTGGGTCTGCTTTTTCTGTCAGCTGTGGCACAAATGTGCATGATTTAACCATACAACTATTGAACCAGCATTGGCCTATTAAGACTTCAGATGATCTGTTCATGAGCTGTCAGCCCAAATTGAGCTTGAAGCCTGCTGTAAAAGATCTAATTTTCATAATTATCCAGAACCTTCACACCCTCCTTCCTTTCAGCACCACCCACCTCCATCCACGCACATGGAGGGCGAACATATCCATACGGACGCAGAGGCACAGAGCAGCACTGTCCCTGGAGATTCATCAGGCCCCTTGCCTGAAAATGCACTGAGTTCATCCAGGGGTCATGCCTGCCTTTGACTTCCTGTTTGAGGAGCCCCATGTGTGGTGTTCCAGCATCGCTAGAGGCTAGTGATGACTAAGTAACCTTTCACACTATAGCCTCCCACCAAGAAACAAGGTCCCTTATGATCCTGGACCTGGAGTGATTAAGGCACAACAAATACCTTTTTAATATATAAGGTGGAACTAATGCCTATAGAAATAGTACTCTACTGTCTCGTGGCCTTACATTTATAGAAAGAGGATAGAGCTGTTGTCTTTGAGGATGAAGAATTTTAAAGGCAACCTGATTTAGTCTCAGAGTCCACTAGGGACTTTGATCATTTAGCGGTTGCTTAAGGCTACCTCTGAGCTTTACCTGACCCTAGTCTCCAAAGGAAATCATCCTCCTGTGTATGGAGTTCAGCTGGTAATATACCACTAGGTAAGCTGGCCTGAAATGTGGACCAGTGGAAATGGGCAGCACTCTCAGGTGTAACCCTTTACAGCCCTGAGGAGAAACAGGACACATTTCAAGGATTCAGTCATTCCGACGTCCCTGCGGTAATTCGATAAGCCACGTGGCGCCCAGGCATATATTGCCCACGCGTTAAGGGTGGACAGGCAGCACTTTACTAGGTTCTTCTCACACAACCTCAGGTTTTTGAGGCTGCTGAGGCTTAAATTCCTTGTCTTAACATGGAACAGCTGTATTTATACACTCGTCGTCAGTTGTCTTTACTCTCAGAGGGCATTTCCGCAACTCAGACAAGGTTCCACAGTTAGAATAAAGGAAGGTATTTCCTGTCTTTGCTTCTTTTCTTTTTCTTTTCTTTTCGTTTCTTTTTTTTTTTTTTTACCATGAGGGAGACTGAGTACATTATTCAAACCTTGGCTTTTCCCTGAAGTCCGTTGTTTACAGAGAGACATTTGGGTCCCTGGGGCTCACTCCCATAAAACCTTATTATCATATATTTCAAGGCATAAACTTCAGTTGTCAGCTTGGGAGCACAGTTTTTAAAGCCCTGGCTGCTCTTGTTTTTCTTCTGCTTCACTCTGGTTTATTTTTCTTTCAGCTTTGGCTTTCTGTTTCCCTCTTCATCTCAAGCAATGCTCAGTTCCAAGCTGGCTCGCTCCTTATTTCACTAATTAGACAAGAAGTCCAGAGAGGCCATTATTAGATTCTGAGAATCTTTATCAGAGCCCATTATGGCCTTAAACACTGCACAAACATTTTGCTAACTGAACCCATGAAAATTTCAGTGGATCCATCCTTGGTCTTTAGCCTCTACCTTCTTTTGTATCGACAAAGTTATGTTACTGATGATGGAGCTTCTTAACAGCTTATTTTTCCTTGTATTAATTTTCTTAGAGGCAGCAAGTCAGATTTGTTTCCATGCTCTCCCTTTCTCTCTCTCTCTCTCATTCTAATTACGGGAAGTGGGGGGTGGAGAGGGTCTGAGAAGCCTGCTTTTGCTTGGTGGGGTATGTGTGTGTGTATGTGTGTGTGTGTGTAAATGTCATATGTATTAATGTCACCAGTGAGTAGGATTCATGGTTGCCTGTTTTTCTCTCATTTTCTTCACAGGGCCAGGGATTATTTGTATGGACCAGTGGTCTCCCTTTTCTTTCAATGGAAGAATAATCCTGCATTATAATATAGTAACTGCAAAAGAAAGCTCTTTTTCTATTTCATTCTTTTCTTTCTTAATTCACTGTCTAGTGAGTTTCTGATTGACTCACAGACCAATTAAAGTAAAATTTAATGGAAGAATAGATTAACTCCCTGAGGTTTCCCCACCATCCATCACATTTTTATAGCAGGAGCTCTGAGGAAGCTCATAACTTCATGCTGTGAATGTGATAATAAAGAGGGCATGGAGAGGATTCCGATTTACTACCGGGCTGATGTTCGCCAGGACAGAATTTACTGCCCAATCCCCTTCCCCCTTTTATTCAGGAGGAGGTCACTAGATCTGCCCTCAGCCTGGGTCTGAGATACTGAAGGGCAGATTGTCAGGTCGAGATTCTTTCCCTTTAATTGGGGTGGCGTGAGGAGGGAATGTGAATTTCATCGTCCAGAGATGGATGTTGTGTTAAATTCATTTCTGTCTTCAGGAAGCTGCTGTCACCCCAAGTGTTCATATTTTTAAATGATGCATTTGATTTGTTACTATTTACTCTCAGAGAAATTCAGAAACAATATCAAGTATGTCTGTTTCCAAGTCCCTTAGTCATTGTCTTTTACCCACAGGCTTTTCTGGATAACTAAAGATACCTCTCTATTTATCTTCATAGCCAACATTAATAATGTGTTTTTCTGGGTATCTTTCATTTGAGAATCTCAAAGCACTTTGTAACCATTGTTTTAATCTTTCTGATGGTCCAAAATAACCCATTGGCCTTCCAAACATTTTGCCCATTCACTAATGTTTCTTTGATTCATCTTAACAGCAAAGTATAACAGCGCTCACAGTATAATAATAGTCATTGATAATCACACCCATGCCTAAGATTAATTTCGTACATATGCTAAAATTTTTATTTCATGTAACAAAATTTATAGTTTAGGCCTTGAGTCTTAAATCTATATCAAGTGTCATGACTATATTAGATAATCTTTTTTTTCCAGAAGCTTGGTGAGGTAGAATCAATATTTAAAAATCATCTGTATCTGATTGTCCTTGAAATCAAAATATGTCTGAACTGAACTCATTAGCCATCTTTCCCCTTACTAATCCACTCATCGTCCTGTATACAAAATCGTATACAGGAGGATCGACCCTTTGAAGTGTTGTAGTTTGGAGGTAGGGAATTGTCCTAGATTCCCTCTCTCTCCTGTACACCCCATGTCTCGTTGGCTACCTAGGCTTACTGAATCTACCTCTTCAGTGTCCCTTGAAACAATGCCCTTCACTTCATTCTCTTGCCTTAGTCTTGTTCAAGACTCTCATTATCTCTTTGTTGGACTATTATGCTTGTCTTCCAGCTGACCCCCCCCCCAATCCGCCTTCAATCCATCCTCAACACTCATAAAGGAATACTCCCTCTTTGTAAGGCAGCATAGCTTCAAATCTTAGAGTAGTGATTCCAGGATTTGGAGAAGTGTCATGGAATTGACAGTTTTTAATTTTGATGAAAATGTTTTTAAAATAATTGTCACCTTCTATCATGATTTCACAAAGGAATGTTTTGATGTCAGAAAACAGGAAGAACACAAGTTCAACAGAAAGTCTCTTATATTGAATAATTATATAACTTTAAGGAAAAAATCACTTTATAGTTCTTATTTTTCTTGTTTTACTCTAATCCTGAAAATTGTATGTTTTCTCTTATTGTATTTGGGAATTGGGAACCTGGAGTGTTTAAGGCATAATAAATAACCTTTTAATACATGAGGCAGAACTAATGCTGGCTAAGTAGATGGTCTCTGGAGTTGGAAAAAGCTGGACTTGAAATCCAGCTTCAGGGAGCCCCTGGGTGGCTCAGGCACGTAAGCCTCTGACTCCTGGTTTTGGCTCAGGTCATGATCTCAGGGTTGAGTGATCTAGCCCCAGTCTGGGTCTGCACTTATCACCAAGTCTGCTTGAGATTCTCTCCCTCCCTCTGTCCTTCCACCTGATCATGTGCTCTCTCTCTCTCTCTCTCAAATAAATAAGATCTTAAAAGGAAGGAAGGAAAGAAGGAGGAAGGAAGGAAGAAAGGAAGGGAGGGAGGGAGGGAGGGAGGGAGGGAGGAATCCAGCTTCATGATTTAATACTTGTATGATTGGGGTGCCTAGGTGGCTTGGTTGGTTAAGTGGCTGCCTTCTTCGGCTCAGGTCATAATCCCAGGGTCCTGGGATGGAGCCTTGCGTCAGGCTCCCTGCTCAGCAGGAAGCCTACTTCTCCCTCTTCCACTCCCCCTGCTTGTGCTCTCTCTCTCTCTCTCTGTCAAATAAATAAATAAAATCTTTTTAAAAAGATGTATGCTTGTGAACAAGTTGCTTATCCTCACTGAATTCAAGTTCTTTTATCTATGAAGTAGAGATCATAATAGTACCAACCTCTTATTGTTGTTTTGAAGATTATGTGATATAAAGTGCATGGTCCCATGTCTGGCATATAGTAAGCACTTGGCAATAAACTGATGTTACTATTTTGACTACCTGTTCTCATCTCCTGTCACTCCCCTACAAGTACCCTATGTCTACAGATAGACTCAAGTGTATCCAAGTGGTCCAGAACACAGTCTTGCTCACCTTGGCACATGCTTTTCTCTTTGTCTGGAATCCTGTTCCAGTGAATTGTATGTCTGGTGAATTCCTATTCTTCCTTCAAAATTCAACTCAAACTTTATAGTTCAGGCTAACGTCCTTATTTGTCCCTTCCCTCCACGGCCAAACAGTCTTCCACGGTCTCATAGTGTTTTTCAGATTGCCAAACTCACACCAAGAGCTTGTTAGGTCTTTTGTTTAATTTCAATAAGTAACTAAATAACTTAATATTATAGATAATTTATATTTTGGGGTTTGTCACTTTTATTCATTAATTCAATGAATATTGAGAACCAGCTCTGGAGTGTAAGCCTCTGAGTAAGGTGTATTCCAATAATTATAATTCCAATATCCAATTTGAGAAGGGTTAATTACTCTCCTCTGTGATTCCATGGAATCTGGTAGAAGCATTAAAACAAATAATAATTTGAATTATGATTACTTACTTTCTGTCTCCTTCTTTTCTAGAGTGAATTCCTTGAGGGCAATTGCCTTAATCATTTTTGTCTCTCAAGTACCTAAACCTTTGAAGGTGCTCAGTTTCTATTTATTGAATAAATAAAAGAATATCAGAGAACACTCTCAACTTTAAAGAGCTTGGTTGAACTCTATTGACTCTATGATTGATTGTAGTGTCCCTGATTTTGAAGGGACACCATCATTCCATGGCAATGTAACTATTTTCAAAAACCTGAACATCTTTTCTGGTGAGTCCATGTGAATTTTACCCTTAAATTCTGTCTGCAGCTCCATCCAAAAGCCTGGGATGGTTTCCCTCTTAAATCAGTGGATCATCTTTAACTATTACTCAAAGGAAAAAAAAAAAAAGAAGGGAAATGTGATCCCTTGACCTAATGCCAGACTATAGTAGGAAAGACAGTATGCACCGGTATGTTTGCTCTGATATATTTGATGCGGATAAAACCAGGTTCAATGCGAATTAAACAAGGGCAAGAGCTATGGTATGTAGTCCAAGTGCACACGAGACTTGCCTCTGGCTGATGTTATTTTGGGAGTGGAGCAGCATCCTATACTTGGCAACGAATGTATTCTCAGTGCTATGAGCCAGATTTGGGAGGTGAACACTAACATTACCAGGCATCCTCAGTTTTGTTGAGCTGTAAAATGCCATGCTTTGTGGGCAATTACACATGTCTCCAATCATGCTTGTCCCCATTTCACACATTGTGCTGCAGCATTATGGGTATTCTGCTGTTGTTACCTTAAAATGACTGCATTTCCCATCCCAGAGTCTTGTTACCGTTGATCTTATTCTGCAGCTTGCTACTAAATGAAATGAGTGAGCGATATTAATGATCTCACGAGAAGAATGAAAGCTAACTTTTGCTATTCTTTTCCAGCTTCATAGTATTATGCAAATAGTCGGCTACTTTTTGACCTTCAACTATCATGATGTTTAATGCTCCAAGGTTATACATTCTGTGATGCTTTATTTCCCTTTGCTGCCCAGTCCCTCTTCTATATATCAGATATTCCCCACTTTTTACATCTCTTTTTTTCTGTGTATTGTTTCTTTATTCTTAGAGAACTCCTACTCACCCTTCAGAACCAGCCTCTGTCTTTATCCCATCTGTGAAGCTTTCACACACACAGGAAAAAAACACTGCTGGAACTCGTGCTAGGAAACTCACACCAGAACTATGTTTGATACTTTCACAAATCTTACCTTGCTTAATCTTCACAAACCATTTCAAAGTTTGTGTTATCCCCATTCTCAAAACATGAAGCCAAAGCGAATACAGTTAAAATATTTTCCCTGAAACTTTATAGCAAGCAGTTGAAAGATCTAGGATTTAAACCAAAGTTCACATTGTTTTAAAACCGATACATATCCTACCATAAGATGCCACTACTTATCTCCTTTATCTGTTTTGTATCAATGCATGTGTCTATAATGTTGCTTTTTATTCATAGTATCTATTGTGTTATTCATCTGACTATCTTTCCTAACAGAAAAATAACTCCTTGAAAGTCAAATTTATTTCTTATTTATCTTCAAAACTCCAAGGCTTTCAGAACATTACCTGACACATAACAGACACTGAATAAAGGCTTACAGGATTGGATTGGATCTCATTACAATTGAATTGAACTATACAACATATTTACCTTGAATCTCAGAATTTTGCATTTCTGATGTCTGGAGCTCTGGATGCCGTTTCCATGATGCCAGGTGACATGTCACCTCAGTTGCCACAATTGTCCATGTGTAACCCTGTGTCAACTTCATCGTGAACAATTGCTCGTCTTCCCATGAATGTGACTGAAGAACACAGTCATTAGCATATATAAGTTCCTAGAGAACTGTCCTCTATCTCATATATTTACTGTAGTCAGTGGAGTATGCTCAGTCTTTTAGGAATAATTAAAATAGTCTGTGGCTCTAATTAAAGTAGTCTGGATATTTTTAAGAAACCTATATATAAGAACAAGCTGAGTGCTGACATCAAGTTAATTGTGTTATTTTTAGTGGCACTATCATTGGAGATAGCAGTATGGCACCCAATGCCTTTTTAATTCTCATATCTGGATTATAATGTTAAATAACCAGCATCTTGAGCTCTTAAGAAGAAAGGCATTAAAGTGTAGATAAATAAAGCTGTTATGAAAACTCAGAAAATTATCTAAATGCACTTGAATAAGAAGTCATGTAGTTATTAAATTGCTAGTTGTGGAGATAAATGCCCTTAAACACCTCTCACTGCTAAGAACAACCAACCCGCCCCTTTGAGCCTCTTGTCATGTAAGGTGGGGAGGGGGCAGCCAGAGAGGAAAGCTGCTGGGCTTAAATTATGTGGTGTTGTATTTCATCTATTCAAATTACAAACTGATCTTGTTTTCACTAGAAGTCGGAATTTCCTCCCTTCTTTGTAGTCCCTTTCTCCAAACCTTGGCCAAGCAGGCAAGACAAAGTGCATCAAAAGCACACATTCTGGCATTGCAATTCTTTCACTTTTCTTTTTAATAGAGTCGTCACTGTTTTCTCTTATTATTTTCCATTATCTTAATTCCAATTAAACCTAGGTCCCCATTGTGAAGTAACTCCCTTTGATTTTTCTGTAGCTGAAATCGGATTTCTTTTAAATGGGCTGCTCAGAACTGGTGTCCGTGCGTTGTGATGCCCACTCGCCACAACTGCTAGCTTGAATTGAGTTGAAACACACAGTGGAGGAGAAGCATTTCTTCTGTAAAATTTGCACAGGAAGCACTCACCAAACCAAACTTCTCTGGTTTCTTACTGTTTCCCATGATCAAAATTGACCCCTCCCCCCCCAAAAAAAATATCTCAGAAATAATCAAGGCACCATGACTTACACAAGGGCACAGTCACGGTCGTGGGTATCCACTAGGGAATTTGGCTCTGGATCATCTGTGAGCCTAAGAAAGGAAAGATCAGGGAGTGAATGTATTTGGAAATAATAGAAACTGTTGGTTGGGTTTTGTAGGCTGAAGTTCTGGAGTTAATCATTATTCTGCGGAATCCTGAATGATGTTGCTTGTAGCTTTCCTCTGCAGGCAGCATCCCCGTGGGAGTCCTACTAACCATCTTTTGTCAGGCACTATCAGCAGTATTGAGCCAACCTGAGCACCCTATTATTAATCCTTTTCTCCCAGTGACATGACAGCGATCGATGTCTGAACAAGCTATTGAAACTGAGGCAATCAAGTGGACTCCAGTTAATCCAATGGGATACTTACTCAGAGCCTATGGGAAGGGCAAGGAATTTTTTTCTAATGCTGTACTATTCCCATATCCAGATCCTCTATGCTGCTATAATTTAAGTAAACGTTACATTTACTCAGGTTTGTAAAATACACAGGGAACCCTTACCAATGACTCAAATGCATTCATACCACCTTTGCAGCCATCTGCTACTTCTGTAAATACATGAACTTATAATCATTATATAAATATTTGTACCTATGTAAATATAAAGCAAGGACAATGAAACGTTTATACGGAAAGGTGGTCACCTGGTGATATTTTTTGGACTCATAGAAATCTATCAACAATGACAAAGAATAATATGTACAGCACAAGATTATCAGATTTCCTGTCCCCTACTCCAGACAGAAGTCTAAAATGGTGTGCATTCAAATTCCTGGCTCCCATTCCCTCAGACTGTGATTCAGTAATTCTGGGGTGCTACCCAGGAATCTGTATTTTAAATTCCGAGGTGACTGGCCTGAAGTAGTGCTTTCAAGCTGTATTCCAAAGTGCTATAGGGCTTCTTAGGCACCTAAATGGCTATAGGATGGGGCAAGCAGGCACAAGAGAAGAAGGCCAAGAGGGACAAATCTGTTCTCAGCTTTGCTAGCAAGTCCATCACTTTTGGCAATTCACCTTAGTTTGATTCAATTTCTCTGACTGTAAAATCCATATCAATAATGTATATCTTTACTTATTCTACATGGGTATTTTGAGAAGCATGAATGGGGGAGTGTAGAGAGAATAAAGAATGATAGAGGATGAAGCCAACTCCCCAGTCGGTACAGGACGGTCACCATGAGGTCACATGGTCCCTGCCGAACTCTGCAATGAGGTGGGGCTTCCTACCTGGTGGTCACTATCTTTCTGCAGAACTGGGGATCCAAGGGAGCACTCCAGAGTGTGTAAGATCTTCCTAATGCTGAACCTGAGCCTCCTTCTCTTTAGCTCCTACTCACATCTTGCTTCTCCCTGTTTCTACAGGACAACCCTTCAGATATTTGGGGACAGTTATCCCATCTCAGGTTAAACCCCTTGCTTTCTGAAACTATTCCTTGATTAACTCATTCTCTGAAATCCTCTCACCTACATAAAGTATCATGTTGGTAAATTAATTTGCCTTTACTTTCTGCACCTGAGTTTTACTGTTTTCCATTCAGCCCTCTTTCTTTAGCATTTTTTTTGCAGTGTATGCTTTACAACAGCGACTGCGATAAGCTTCACTGCAGTATTAGTTTTTCCTGAAATAATAGTGTAAGTGTTGGTCTGAGAAGATACTTAGTGTGTCAGAGGCTTCTCAAACAGGGCTTCATGCTAGAATTATTCGGGGAGTTTATAAAAAAGAAAAAAAATGTCCATTTCCAATTACTTCAACCAGAATCCCATTCTGAGAGCCAATGGATAGTGGTAGGCTCTGGAAAGTATATGTTTAAGGTCTTTCTTTAAAGTGTTGAAAATGCAACTGACTTGAAAACCACCATACACACTAAAGTTGAGAACCCTACATGGTTTAAAGAGGCTGGAACAGAAAAATCCAAACTCTGCCTGCATCTCCCCCTTATCTGGCATGAGACTGGGTACGCTCCTCAAATGCCAGCCCTCTTTCCTCATCTACATCACATCTACTGCCTACATCATGAGGATTACATGACATGATATATGTAACACTTGGTTATCATAAAGGACTACACAATGTCCTGTTTATACAAGCACATTTTTAGATAAAGATCAGTCAAGTGACTATTTTATTATACCTCTGTTCTACTCCATTCTAATATATGTTTGTCTAATAAAAGGTTAGGATCTTAGAGTCATATATATTTATTTATTCATAGAACAAATTTAAGAGATGGTCATTTATCGTGTTTGTTTATGTGTGTTTGTTTCGAGTAGTCAACCAGAAAATCATTCTTTTGCTGGACATGATTTTGCCTGTGTCCTTCCAGTGGTTCTGGAAGAATCTGTAGGAAGAAATCTTTAAGTTCAATGGAAAACAAAACTTTGTGATGCCATAACCTGGCATGGATAGGAGACATTCTGGAAGGCTCCCTTGCAGACAGCAAGTTCTAAGAAACAGGTTTCAACAAGAAAATTGCCTGGTTTATTATTTTGAATTTAATGAGGCTTATTCCTGTAAAAATTGCAGGGCAGATATTCCAGGAACTCAGCCTCTTTTTTTAGCCCTAGAGCAGACAGCGCAGCAGTGGTCACAGCTGGACAAGTGTGCCTGACCGCCATTCCAACCCGAAGGGTCACTGTTGCAAAGTGAGAAAGGTTTTTCAGTTCAGGGTCTAAGCCTGGGTGATCCGCCCTTCCCACAGATACTGTCAGCAAGGAAGTGAATGTTGAAACAAAATTTTGTGACATGTGCACTTTCCACTACAAACTGGACAGGGCCCAAGATTCATTTCTCAGAGCTCCTTACCCAAGCACAAGATGAGGAATGGTCTTTGGTCATTAGCGCCTGGTTTCGAATAGTCAGAGGTGAAAGAGTTGCTGCTGGATTTCATTAATCTGAAGAGTAGTGTTTGGGTTAAAATGTCTTCCTGGTATTTTAATTGGGGAGGATAATGTTGGTGTTCAGCAACAGGAAAAATACATACTCAAGATGCAGGGGGGAAAGCGTTGTGGTGATAAGTCGAAACTGTAGGTAAAAAAACTATAAATGTTTTATGACAACACAAAAAAGTTTATTTTTGTTAATCCAGTTGACCCTCCAGACAACCGATACTTATTCTCTTGCTTCGTTTCCAAGTCTCTGTGATAAAAACCAAAATAAAATAAACTTTTCATATTAAAACTTCAGAACTCCCTAAGCTGAAGAGAGTATTCATACTTCCCACATACTGATTGGGCACCCACAATAGACTTGGCAAAAAAGAAGTTTTTTGTGCTGTCATTAGGAATCCCATCACACTAACTTCCCCTTCAGCCTAGAGCTGCGGCACCGGGCTCTCCCTCCAGTTCCTAAATTGCCTGAAACCCCAGCCAGTAATCTTAAAGTCTTGTCTATGAGCTCTGACATTCACTAGCTGTGAAACCTAGACCAGTCTCTCTCTCTGTGCCTCAGTTTCTTCATCTGTAAAATAAGAGAGTGTCTACCACATATGGTTGCTTAAGAACCAAATGAGTTGATATATGTGAAACACCAAAGAAACAGCCAGCACATAAGTGGAGTCTAATAAGTTTTAACCAAACCCTTTACCCAGCTCCAGCACAGTACCTAATTCAAGGCTTCAATCGTGCCTACCTTTGCCTAGGTGTTAGGTACGATTGAGAATCTAACAGAATCTGAATGATGCTCCGAAAGCAGACACCAACCTGTGGAAGGTGTTACTAGCTCTGGCCAGATGTCAGAAAACATTTAGAGCTATTCGCATGTCAGTGCTATCTATGGGAGGGTTATTAACACAAATGTTCTATATCCTGTCCTTGAGCTAGACACAACACACCAGTGAAAAATTTCTAAAGTATTTTAGAGACAGATTTTTCCTTGTGAGTTAGAAATATTTCTCTCTCACACATGCACAGCACAACACACACACACATACACACACACATACACACACATACACTACTTATATGATGATAGTTCCAACAATTTTTTAAAAAATTTTATTCATTAAAAAAAATTTTTTTATTCATTTATTTGAGAGAGAAAGAACATGAGCTGGGGAGGGGGAGCCTGACATGGGGCTCGATCCTGGGACCCCAAGATCTTAACATAAGCCGAGGGCAGACCCTTAACTGGTTGAACCACCCAGGCACCCCTGGTTCCGGCAATCTTAATGATATTGAATCACATCAATGTTTCTATGCATATAAACCTATACCTTAATTCTAGGTATGAATATGGGCCACAATATCTCTGCTACTCAGGAATGCTCAGGATACACATAGAACATGCTTTGAAATGCAAGATGAAGTTTATAGTTCTAGTATTTCTCTTTCTCTAGTCAACATTTCTACTTACTTACTGTGCATCAGCCACAAGTCTAAACACTTCTCAAACAGTAATTCATTTTACTCTTATAACAACCTTGTGAGGGTAGATATCATTACCCACATCTAACAGATGGGAAAATTGAGTCACAGAGAGCAATTTGTTCAAGTCTCATAGCTAGTTCAGTGGTGGAATGTGAATTCAGAGCAGGCTATTTAGCCCCAGGGTTCTGCTGTTCACTACCACTTTCTACTGCCCAGGAAATTTCACATCTTCCAATCCTCACAATAAAAAATTAAAAATTAATTTCTCTTTGGGGCACCTGGCTGGTTCAGTTGGCTGAGTGTCTGCCATTGGCTCAGGTTCTGATCCCAGGGTCTTGAGATTAAGTCCCACACTGGGATCCCTGCTCAGTGGGGAATCTGCTTCTCCCTCTCTGTATCCCACCCCACTTCTGCTCATGTTCTCTTTCTCTCTCTCTAAAATAAATGAATAAAATATTTTTATGAAAAACAAAAATAAATAAATTTCTCTTTGAGACTATGTTACTGAGTCTCCTCTCTTAATATAATTTTCCAAAGTAAAACAAAGGAGAATCTTAGAACTTGGAAGGAGCCATGTCCTCATAAGGCCCAGCATACCCATTCTACAGACCAACATGCAGATAGACCACATGACTTGCCCATCATTACAGAACCACTTAATAGTAGTGCTGGGACTAGAGCACAGGACAAGAATGAATAGGGGCAGTTGAGGAAACAGTCCTGCTAGAAACTGCCCCTATGTCTCCCAAGCCAGGACTTTTTTCCCCAGATTGTGTCCCTTCTCTATCTACAAAAACTAAAGTAAGATGAGCACTGGGTGTTATATGTAACTAATGAATCGTTGAACACTACATCAAAAACTAATGATGTAATATGCAGTGGCTAACTGAACCTAATAAAAAAATTAAAATAAATAAAACAAAATAAAAATATCTTTATTTAAAAAAAAAAAGAAAGAAAAGAAACTGAAGTAAGACTTGAGAGGTCACACCAATCTCAGAAATTGAAGTAGGGGAAAATCCAGAATCCAAGTTGTTAAGTAGGGCTTAAAGAATTCACCTGTACTGGAATTCAAAACAAAGTCAATAGCCAAGACTCAAGAGGCAAGTCAAAGTCAGGTCCAGAGGAAGAAACACTAAAGGATGAGGCGAACAGGTAGCTCAAGTCCAGGAAAACAAAAGGTGTAGAGTTAAGGAGTAATTGGAATTACAATAACCCACCCATTTGAAAGCCCAGCTGTCTTACAAAAAAAAAAAAAAAAGTCTCAGACTTGGGGGAGGATGCACTGTCATCCTAAATGTTACATCTCTTTTGAATGATAACCATTAGATTTACCATGCAGATTATATAGACTCTTTCTGCAAGGTCAAGAACAGCAGTACCAAGTTTAATGTCCACTTAAAAAAATAGATAAGATTATGGGTTACTACAACTCATCTAAGAGATCTGTGCACAGCAAGCTTCTTGGTATCTTAATTTATGTGCCAGTGAAGACTTGAGGACTGAGCCAATTCGGCTGGGAATTGAACCTGTGGTTCCAGGAAGTCTAGATATTTCAAACCTCATACTTAGTCCATTAAGATATCCCCTCCAAGAATGTAATGTAGTTAAAGTAGACTTAGATATCTTTAGTACAGAGAGTGGATTTTATTTCCACTTTGGGAATTTCTGATCTATAGTAGGAGAAGATCTAGATGAAACTCACCTACAGTAGTGCCTATGGAATAATGCATGTATGTCAACATACACTGTCACTTTTCTGATTTACGGTTAAAAAGACAAAGACCATCTTGGGTAGAGAATAGATTATGACTACATTTGCTAAGTGGGGGCTTCATACATATCTCCCCTCTCATTCTTTCTAAAGACTCTTTTCCTCTATCAATACAATGGAAAGAATTATACTCACCCACAGAATCTAAAGAGGGACCACAGATTTCACACATCTGTCAGGTGAGTTCGTTTATTTGGGGGACGGTTGGGGAACATCCTGTACCATTACAGACTGTCAGCCACAGAGAATGTTTACTAATAAGCCTAGCCATTAAGCTGGGTCAGTGATGGATGGTCTGTGTTCCCCCGCCCTGGCCTGGCAAGTGCTGTGATACTCACTGACCAGCAGCAGCTGTTGTACTAGCTGCCTTGTTAAGGGTCTCGCCAAGTGACATCAGCTATACATCACACTGGCTGATACCTTTGATTATTTGGACAGCTCCTGGCATGATGAATCGTTGGGATTGATCTGTCTTTTCTTGCACATCCTAGTCAGTGTTCTTTACCCATCTCCCTCAACTCTTCATTCTTAAGTTAAGGGTCCTTATTCCTGCTCTTTGAGACGTACGCACCTTTTACCTCTCCAATTTAAAGGACCTGCTCGTTGCAGCATTTGTAATGAGAAACTGGGATTGAGACTGAAGTTAGAACAGGCAGGCAGGGGAAGCAGCAGTCATTCTCTTACAGCCAAAAAAACAAGGAGGAAACACTTTTTTCCACGGGCATCAAAGGCTCAGCAGCTTTCATTACTGAGGTCATGGACCTTCCACATATTCCATGTGGTACAAATTAAATTTGAATGCTGTGGGTACCTGAACAATGCCTTCTATTTATAAGATCCCTTTCTTCCGAGGAGTGCAAATCATTTCACACACAGTATCTCAAGCATCACCGTATTTCTGCAAAAGAAGTTTTATTATCTTGATTTCACAGAGGAAAAAAATGAGCACAGAGGGGCTATATACCCAAATCTATTTGATAAATAAATGTGTGAAAAAATCAATAATGGGGACTAAAATCTCTGACTCTCTGAAATATTGATTTAATTAATTGATTTATAAAATGTTTGTAAAGCACCTACTATGTGTGCCAACAGCTGGGAAAACAGAAGGACAGTGAGACAATTACTAACTCAATCAATCCCATTGAATTCTAAGTCAGTATTAGTGGGGGAGGGGAACAGATGGAAATAACACTATTTTACTTCAGAGAATTTATATGCATGTATTAGAGTTACAAATACGATTCTCTTTTACTGTGAATCAGCCAGAGGCCATAGTAAACTACCCTTCCCACTGAAATTATAAATTCCTGTGTGGTAAAGATGATGTTACCTATATTGCTCTTTCCAAATCTGTTAAAAGTGAATAGATTTGAATAGGGCTATATAAAAAGAGTAGTCCTTAAATGTATTCTAGTACACTTGACAAAACCTTGTTAAATATGCATTTGATTCCTTTTCTATAAAGAATTTCACTAAGGGGGTGCCCAGGTGGCTCACTTGGGTAAGCGACTGCCTTCGGCTCAGGTCATGATCCCAGAGACCCAGGATCGAGTCCCACATCGGGCTCCCGGCTCGGCGGGAAGCCTGCTTCTCCCTCTCTTACTCCCCCTGCTTGTGTTCCCTCTCTGGCTGTATTTCTCTCTGTCAAATAAATAAATAAAATATTTTTTTAAAAAAAAAGAATTTCACTAATATAAAATGTGACCATATTATATGTGTGCAATATAAATTTTCAATCAGGAGTATAACCATCTCCTTTCTTCCCCAGAAAAGACCACTGAACTCAGAAGGATCCGTGTGGTCTCTAAAAATTCCCATTAATGTACTTACTTACTAGAATTTTTTTGAACACCTGTAGAAAAGTAGTAAAGTAATCCAGGATACAAGAGAAAATTATGTGAGCAAGTCTTAATTTGATAACATTTCCTATCAATTAAGTAGATATAAATGCCAGTTCCAGAAGAAATAGTTCCAGAAGGAATCCAGGCCAACTTTTTATTAAGAATTATTTCTCTGCTTGGGGCGCCTGGGTGGCTCAGTTGGTTGGGCAACTGCCTTCGGCTCAGGTCATGATCCCAGAGACCCGGGACCAAGCCCCATGTCGGGCTCCCTGCTCAGCAAGAAGCCTGCTTCTCCCTCTCTCACTCCCCCTGCTTGTGTTCCCTCTCTGGCTATGTTTCTCTCTGTCAAATAAATAAATAAAATCTTTTTTAAAAAAAAAAGAATTATTTCTCTGCTTGAAAAATGGAATAGCTCGGTCAATAGGAGAATAGCTGGAGGACAACTATATTAAAAATCATCTCCACCACAAGAAAAAATGCTGGTTTTATCATGTAATTTCCTGGCTAAAAAACTTCCAATGGCTCTCTATAACTAAAAGGAAAACCAGATTATTGGAACTTCATAATTTGGTCTTTGAGGTTTTTCATGACCCATCCTAAACTCATAGAAGAAATGCCGAGTTATTTCCTAGAATATGCCCATACCTGCACACCCAACAAAAGCTGTAGACCTTAGTCAAGTCTGTTGACCAAGAAGACACCACATTCAGCACTAGGCTTTCAAGCCCTGCTCATGCTGTTGCCCTGCTAGAAAGCTCATCCTCCTTCAATCCTTATGCCGTCCATCTCTCAGAGTCCAGCTCAGATACCCTTGTCCAGTCTGTGAGCACTGCCTTCTCTGAACTTTAGCTGTTTATTTGGGCTCCTAATTATCTCCTTTCTTATGTTGTTCATTAACAACTTCAGAGGCTCAGCTTACCACACAATGGTCAGCTCCTAGAGGCCATCTCCCCTTTCTCTCGATCCTGAGCACATAGAACATGCCAATAAATTTTGGAAGAATGAGAATAACTCCAAGCAAACTGCTAACCAGGGGTCACTATGAGCTCATAAAAACTGGTTGAATTGGCTTATTTTTTTAATAATTGGTTATTTCTGAATCTATGTGATAGTTCTTCTAGACTTGATTTGTGGAAATTTGCAGAAATTTCTGTTCTGTGGCCTGGCTTCCATAGACGTATAAGCACACAGGATGTTAGCTTCAGTTTTCAGCAGCTCATGGCTGCATGCCAAGAGGCCATTGCTCTATACTGTGCACTGTATAATTGCAGTGTATAAGGTGGGGATTTAGTAGTAACCAGAATGTAAGGATTAGTCATGTATTTCAGACGACTGCCGTATTGCTAATAGCTGAGCACCAGTGCCTTGGTTGTGTCAGAAAGCCCCTCCAGACAAGTCAAAAACCTAGAAGGGCTTTAAGACTTCCACATAATTATTTTTCTCTTACCTAGGTCTTTATGAAGCATAAATCTTCTTCTGATGCTTCAGACCTTGGTTTCTGTAACTCAGTATCAGAATCAGCAAGAATCAGCAGTTTTTAGAATGCCAATATCTCTAAAACCACAAGGGAATGGAGCTAAAAACCTGCTATCACTTCAACACTGAAGAGTTTGATTTCAAAGCATGTACCTTTCGAGAGGACATTTTAGGAACCATTAAAAACATTTTCTATATTCATTTCCTGTATTAGTTAAGTATATTTTCTGCTAACAACAACTACCACCACCGCCAAGGCGGTTCAGTTACATCTCTGGAATATAGTTTTTTGTTTTTAAAGTTTTTTTTTTTTTTTTAGAGAAAATGTGTGTATATGTGCACACGTGTGAGGGG
Source organism: Spilogale gracilis (assembly GCA_004023965.1). Taxonomy (NCBI): domain Eukaryota; kingdom Metazoa; phylum Chordata; class Mammalia; order Carnivora; family Mephitidae; genus Spilogale; species Spilogale gracilis. The sequence goes on from PITA01004567.1 coordinate 20,454, forward strand.
TGGGGGATCAGATGGAGAGAGAAAGAGAAAAAATCCTAAGCAGGCCAGCACAGAGCCCAATGTGGGGCTCTATCTCACTACCCTGAGATCATGACCTGAGCTGAAATCACAAGTCGCACACTTACCTAACTGAGCCACCCAGGTGCCCCTATAATATAGTTTTTTTTTTTAAAGCCCAAAGAGTATGGAGGATAATCAAAGGGAAAAAAATTCTAGTAAACTCCAAATGATAGCTAAAGCTAGTATTGATTTACAATCACTTGAGAAACCCTCTTTTATCACATTTCCTAAGGGATTCCTCCAAACCCTTCTCCTTGTGCCCCAGCTTAGCTCCCTAATGGCCCTTTGGTGAGTCCCTCTACTCAAAGTCCATGGGTACCTAAAACAACTTCATTCCTCACCCAGTGTTAGGAGTTCCCAGTTTCCATTTAAACTGACATTTCTGGCACCATCAGTGTTGCAATTGGCAGGGTTTATGATAATAACCATTCTTTATCTTTACATACCACGTCATCCCAGAATCAGTATAATTCATACATGTTAACCAGTTGGGCTTTCTTCCTCCTTTATCATCAAGATGAGCAGACAGCTGAGATTTACAGAGAGAAACTTAGAGATGTTTCACCATCAATAAGTTTAGGGATGAAACTCTAAAATTTGCAGTGCTCTCTGTATTATTAACAAGAATACAGTGGAGCTATTTTTTTTTTTAAGACAGAAAGAGAGGAGGCCTGGGTGGCTCAGTTGGTTGAGCGACTGCCTTCGGCTCAGGTCATGATTCCAGAGTCCTGGGATTGAGTCCCGCTTTGGGCTCCCTGCTCAGCTTCTCCCCCTAACCTTCCCCCTCTCATGCTCTCTCTCTCTCTCAGTCTTTCTCTCTCTCTCTCTCTCTCTCTCTCTCTCTCTCTCTCTTTCTTTTTCTTTCTTTCTCATTCTCTCTGTCTCTAATAAATAAATAAAATCCTTAAAAATAATTTTTAAAAAATAGAGAGAAAGAGCATGAGTGCAGACGGAGGAGCAGAGGGTGAGGGAGAGAGAATCCAAGCAGATAGTGAAAGTGTGGAGCCCAACAGGGAACTTGATCTCAAGCCTGAGATCATAACCTGAGCCGAAACCAAGAGTCGATGCTAATCAACTCCAGCTCCCAGGTGCCCCACTAATATTTCTTAACACTTACTCTTACTAGATATTGTACTAAGTTCTGTGAAGAGTAGATTTTTAAACTATTCCACCATTCCACTGTTGAACTGAAGAAAAGAGCCGAAGGATACCCCTAGGGATCTTATGATCAAGTCTACCTGCCAGATGGTTTTCCTTTCTTTTCTTCAAGACATGTAGCAATTCTAATTCCACAATCACTTAACTTCCTGGTCCAGAAATCCCTCCTAATGTCCAGCTGAAATTGTTTCTATTTTAATTTAAGCCAGTTTCCTGTTGTGTAGCGGGTTAGCCCCCTCCTTATAAAACCTCTGATATAATGCACTATACAGCCCTTCACAATCTAAATCAAATCACCACTTGCCCTTAAGAGCTCCAGGCAAAGAAACGAAAAACCTTTTAACACTACCTATGTAATTTCTCTGGAATTTTTTTGTATATAATTCTATAGTAAATTTCACTCAAGGAGCTACTGCCTTAGTTATTCTTCCTTGGTTTCCTAGTATTTCAGAAGCTGACAAAGGCATTAGTTAGTAACAAACTGCACTGACAGCTTCTTTTAACTTTTTTATTGCAGTATGTCATAGATACAGAAAAATGCCCAAATCACAAGTGTAGAGCTCAGTGATTTTTTTAAATGCTCATGTAATCCCCACCCAGATAAAGATCTAGAGTATTACCAACATTCCCAGTTTTTTTCTGTGTCCCTATTATCTCCCCAAAAATAACTACTCTGACTTCTGTCACCAGATCACTTCTGCCTGTATTTGACTTCCAGATGAGCAGAGTCATACAATACACAGTCTGCTGTGTCTGGATTCTTTCATTTAACATTATATTTGTGAGAATCATCCATATTTTTATATGTATCAGTAGTTCTTTTTTCTCGTTGCTGTATAGTATTTCATTTATTTTCATTTTAGTTTATTGTAAGTAGACATTTGGTTTGTTTCTACTTTGGAGATAGTATGAATAATGCTACCATGGACATTCATATGTCTCTTTCCTTTTTTTAAGAGAGAGCACTCACACAAGCAGGTGCAGGACGGGACGGGGAGGGCTGTTTTGAATCCTAGGCAGACTCCACGTTGAACCTGGAGCCGGCCATGGGACTCAATCTTGGCCTCGAGACCATGACCTGAGCTGAAATCAAGAGTTAGATGTTCAACCAACTGAGCCACCCAGGGGCCTCCCTGCTGTGAACCTTCTTATATCTATATTTTGATGCACATGATGTTGGCATTTCTGTTACGTCTATACCTAGGAGAGGAATTGCTAGATCGGATGGTTCCGCTTCAGTAGATTTTGCCAGTTTTTGTACCAGCGTTTGTACCAGTTAATGCTCCTACTGACAGTGTGTGAAAATTCTAGCTCCTCGCCATCCTTACTGACATTTAATATTATCAGTTTTTCTTAATTTTAGAGATTTTTGTGACTTATAGTATGTTCACTTGGGATAAATAAGCTGCATGGCTGGATTAGGTCTCTGAGAATATCCTTTTTTCCTACTGCTGGTGTGCATTTGCCAAAGGATCACAAGAACCTCTGCACTAGGGAGCAGAGCGGGAGCGGTAGCCCTCATTTGCTGCTGGAAACCGTAGATAGAGTAGACTGGGAGATAGCACGTGCGGCCAAGATAACCTTTTCTCGTTCATTAAGGACCCACTTAGCTCTCTGTGGGGCCGCAGACCACAGCCTAGAAAAGCCGGTCATGACTCTAGGCCTATACAATGATAATCTCATCAATCATAATTCAAAGAGGAAAAAAAACAGAATGTAAATACCTGAGTGAAGATACCAACTCATGAAGGTATACAAATTAGGTTAAGGACAGCTGTACTTGTTTTTGTAATATACCGGTGACTAATATGACCCCATTTTCCGTAATGTATATTCAAATAGAGATTTAAATTGGATGCTGAAATCTAGAGAGGGGAGGGTTAATTGTCTTGAAGTGTTTTGAAAATATTAACCAATAAACAGTCTCATTGGAAGCAGATAGGCAGAATTGGGGCAGTACTTAAGGTTGGATACATAAGAGCTTCATAAAGGTTGGTCAATGATAATTCCTTTCCATTTATCAACAAAAAATTCAAGTTCAGTGACCAGGGTTTTTTTGCCAGGGAGAAGTGAATAGTGCAACTAGCTTAGAAAATCAAATCTCAAATTCCACATACCTCCTATCTTGGTATCTTTTACTCTCTTAACAATAGAGCCATTTTCAATAAATGCAGACGTACAAACGCTGCCCAAGTAACCTTGTTAATATTGAGGGGACTCTTATCTACTGGAAATCTATGTGTTTTGCCCCAAAATTCAGAACAAGGAACCCTTTAGTAAAAATACTGGAAATTCAGACATGAAACATATGTGGTTAGATAAATATGACTAGGAAATTGGATCATTACATTTTTTCAATATGTTAACTTTTTTCTTTCTCTAACTGCCTTTCTCCAACTTCCCACCATATATATATATATGCATTCCTTTCTGGTTTATGTTCCAATTTCACATGGCTGCCCCTAGGAGGGGTCTGTTAATCTGCAGCCCCCAAAATAGGGGATTATTATGGAAACAAGGTGCAGTATTTCAAGCATCATGCCACAATAAACGTAACAGGATAATGATTTTCTTTCTCAGTTCACGTATCAGAGGCCCAAGTATTGATTGCCTGTTTCTTTTGCCTCCTGTCCTCTGATGAAAGTACACTTTTGACACAGAGTCACAATAAAATGTGCCCTTTCCAGTATGAGATCTCTGTAAATGTCATTCACATGGTCATTGTTTTCTAATTTTCTGTGTTTCATCCGAGAGCAAGCAATGTTTAGATTTAGAATTCCCTGGAACAAACAAGCTCCATTATTTTGCTAAGAACAAGTAACACTCTAAAAGTAGGACTACTTTTCATAAGTGACTATGACATTATTCTTATAAGGACAGTCTGAGCAATGAAGACTCAGGTAAGAGGAGGTTTTATGGAATGTTTCCGGGAATATTCATCTTGGGTTTGGCAAGGAAAGAGAGGACATAAAATCAGTATGAATGTTAGCACTTGTGGACGGGAAAGGGTCGGTTGGTGGCATGAGCGGAAACCAGGCTGGAGGCCCAGAGGTAACGGGGTTCCCCAAGCCCGACACTTCTCCCTGACCTGGACCACTCCTGCTGTGTCAGCTCCGGGTCTCTGATCCCAGCTGCCAGCAAATGATTTGTGATTTTGTTTAAGGATAGCTATTGGCAGCAACCTCGCTTGAGGCCACCAGACTCATTTCACTTGTGCCCTGCACCGAATTTGATCCCAAAGGTGCAGGGCTTGTGTATTAACGCATGTGATACTTATTACCTTCCTCCTCTTCTGTGAAATCAGTTTATCTAAAAATATCTCGTACGAAAGACCTGCAAAAACAAGCCACATGCAAAGCATTAGCTAATGTCCTGATAAATGTAATCAGTGCACCTACGGCTTTTCAAGATGCTCTGGAGCTGTGACCTTCCGTTTCACATAATATAGGCTTTTTATTTATTTCCAATAGCTTTCCAATCAGTCAGGTCTGGCGTCCTTTTTCTAACCTCAGATCATGGTCTAATAATCAGTTTTGGTGCTTTTATTGGCCTCCAAGGTAGTTTGAGCTGTTAAAATCTTTCTTTAACAGTTTCCCTTTGATAAGGATGCTTCAGTAGGTTCCATACTCCTCCTACCTTTGCCTAACCTTTTCCAGACAGACACAAAATCATGGGTGACACAGACCCTAACAATATCATCTAACTTTGGCATTAAAACCCATTTAGATGTAGCATCACCAAAATTTCTAAAACTTCCTACTTATGCTATGTCCCGAAGAGAAAGCACAGAGTGTATACGGATAACTGCACTCTTTTGTGTTTTATGAAAAATTTAAATGGGCCAGTATTATGAGGATAGCCTTCTTCCCTACTGCTAGCTGGTTGGTTTGTCTTTAGGGGATGAAATACAGGGAACAGAATCAATATTTTATTTGTGTTCTCCATTTTGTTTATATGTGTCTCAGTCTCTACCTCTCTGGCCCAGTTTATGCCCCAGGGGGAGGAAGCTGGCCAATTGTGGTTTTTATCTAGCACTACCGCTGCTGATCCGGTTTTGAGAGCAGTCCTACTAGAGATGTCCAGAAACTTTTCTTTTGTTCATGTTTGCATCAACCTCTCTGGGAGGCAGAGTCACCTGGAAAGCCACTAAGAGAGCAGGCCTTAATCTCCTTTCTTTTCCTCTGCTTGTTTTCTGTTGACTGTACCTAAAAGAAAGTTAACTGATTTAAGGGGTCTGAAAATGGTTTGAATAGACCATAAAGAAAAAAAGTGAGATCAACAAGAAGAAGAAAAAGAAGTCAATACCACACACTCTTCTCAAACTTGGCAGAAACATTTAAGTTTTCAAGTATTTCAAGTGAAGAAATAAAATGTGTAATAAGAGGTAGGCTACCGGAGACAAATTGTGGGAAACCCAGACTTTAGACCTTACCCTCCCTCTCCATTCTCACCATATGAAATGCTGAAA